>CAIGRT010019756.1:0-15728 GCA_903798405.1 Fraxinus platypoda | reverse complement strand
TTCAAAATGTAATTCACGATAATTTAACATAATTTTACATATTTAACACACTAACATTACCTTCAAAATAACACATGCACGGGCAAAAACTAGTAAATTATTAAAAAAAATTAGAAATTAAAAAAATATCTTTTATTTAAATAAGATGGTATATTCATTATTTCACAGTTTTTTATTGAAAAATTGAATGAAAATAGATAGAAATAATGATTTGCAAAATCAAATGTATAATTAAGGATAAAAATGCCAAAAAAATGAAAGGTATGATAGTTTTTCGCAATAACGGTAAAAGATAAGAATATTATGTATTAAGTACCAATTTAATAATTTATTTGTGACTTATTTGCGTTTTTTTTAAAAAAAAATTGAGACTGTGATTGCAATTAATTTTATTTTATTTTTTTAATTNTTAATTTTATTTTATTTTTTTAATTTTTTTTAAAGAGAAGTGTATATTCGTCATTTCATAATTTTTAATTGAGAAAATACGTGAAAATGACATTTTACGCAATGAAATGTGAAAATAAAGGTGAAAATGCCAAAATATGAAAGCTTGCGACGTTTTCCACAATACCAATGAAAGGTGTGGACGTACCCTTTCTATTATTAACAAGACTAACACGATGAACACTATAATATAACTTAAATACCAGGCAATCTAAAAGGGAAAAAAAAAATAAAAGATAAAAAATCAAAAAGCTTTTACACTTGTTAACAGCAACTGTAACAATTCCACACAAGCACTGACCTATAAATGAACGACTCAGCTACGAGTTGGCCTAACTAAAATAATTAAACATGAGCTAATATTTGCTGAAAATGGTATAATACAACATAACCCCAGGATCAAATCTGGCTTTTACCATACTGGTAATCATTAGATACAACCTGATGCCACCTGCCCTAAATAGACACTATCAAAATCTCCTTTGCTATCCATTTTGCTGGACTGAATTAATCATGATGGTTCGGTTTTGTTATTCTCGGCCCATTGGTTGCTCCCGCTCGTGCACGTATCGATCATCCTCATCTGTTAAAACGAAGAAAAAGAATAACCAAAAACAATGTGGTCAAGAAATATTACAACCATAATGTGTCATGGGATTAGCTAATGCTTTTGAGTTATACCACTAAATTACAGACTATACGTTGGTCCATTACTTAAACTAGCAAAGCATTTTACTGTTGATGTAAAGTCGAAAGCCAAATAACGAAACTCAGAGCAGTAACTATGGCATTAACAGCACGGAATTGCTAATATTGTTCGCGTTGATTATTTGCATATAAAGACAGACAATATTCCAACAGAATAATGTTTAGCGACGTGTTCATACTAATAATGATAATGATGATGCCGACAATAATAAAATCATGAAAACAACTTGCTTGCCTCAATTGGGTTTCAATACATGTACACCATTAGTATTTGAAAAGGTAAGCAGTTTACCACCAATAACATACATAATTCACTATAAAGTTAACACCAGAATAAGTCATTTTACGAAATAAAGTTTTTTCTGTGGTTTCAAAAAGCCTTGCTATTTCTTGTATAAAATGGTCTCCCTATGTTTTCAAAAAGTTAAGCCAATGGACATGATGTCAAAATAACCACATGAAGATGGGTACTGGTTAAAATCCAACGTAGATTTTCATACTGTACCACATCAGTGATTGAGCTATGCTGTCTACAGATATTTTAATTTATACTCCCTTTTCCTTTTTTTCCAGAAAAGGATCAAGATCTACAAACTCCATTGTAATAAACGATGAACTAGGAAGACCAGGTTTCTCCCTTTCAAAAGTGCATGCATTATAAAAAAATATCCAATTTTTAGCTACCATTATTGAAGGCTGGACAAACACATTTGAGCATTAAACGGCATAGTATAATGTTTACCACAACTACCAGGTAATAGAGTAAGTAATTTTCAGTCAGCCATCGAAGCAGGCATTGACAATTTGAAGTTACATCCATAAAGAGGAGACCAACAATTTTAAATATCATAGGATCATCATAAATGTACTGCAAAGTCATACCACTTTCACCATCAGATATATCTGCAAGCCTTGCAAGGGTCTCAGTAAGCGCTTGTTCATGCTCCTGTTTTGACCAAACGGAAGAATAATAGTAAACCTACTAGTAAGTGAAGTAAATGTGAAAAGACTAAAAAATTGGAGCATTTTCTAACCTTCAGAACTTTCTTTGCCTTTTCTATCTCAGCAGGGTCCGGATGACTGGCCCCAAAAACCCTCTCCACCTGCCAATGTCCAACAGTCGGTCAACACCCACATTAAGTAGCAAATCTGAGTATATAACTATATATACCTCTCAAGCAACTTTTACCTACCTCCTTGATTAGATTATCAGTTGGAAGCAATTGAATGATGTCAGATCCCTTCTTTCCAATGCCATTCTGTGATGGTGGAAAATCCTTCCTGGATTTTGTCAAACCCCTTCCTCTTCCTGCAGCAGGAGCATTACCTCGCCCGGTAGGTCGACTCATCCCATGGCCTGATCCACCATAACCTCCACGACGAGAAATTCCAGGGTCTTCACCTTCCCACTGTATATCCTCAGGAGAAATCTGCAGATGAGATGTAGAAAAAGATCAGTATAAGACTTAAACATTGTGTTCCCTGTGTAATAGTTAACCGATCAACTAAACTTTCACCAAGGGTTACATAGGTGTACGACATGCAAGAATAAACAATAAAAGTAGATGATCCTAAAGAGTAAGATCTCTTGCAGAACCAGTGTGGAGTCAAACGAGCACTGAGATTTATAAACAAAAACTTTTAAAAAAAAATTTGGATGGTTTTTTTCCAAAATAACTCACTGGAACAGAAATAAAATTAATGCGGGGATTGTGGATGATAAGCAGTGGTAGATACTAATTAAACATGGGAATTCTATAAGAGGAAAAAAATATTATGCCAGATATACATAAACTTTGGCTAACTATTTTACATTATCACTTAATTTGGAATTTGATTCTCTCCCATAATTCAAGAGCATTAATTAGTCAGAATCTTTTACTATAATTCCAGAAGTTAACCTTACAATAAATCTATTTTGACATTTTGAACCATTCCCACCTAAAACTAGTTCTGGCTAATACGACATCTAATTTGGAATATAAGCAGTAGTATGATTTAAGACCCTCTGACATACAAATACAGATCCCAGTATTCAATCAAAAGATTTTTTTATCAGTGAGATTTAAAATTAGAAAACTCTACCCACATCTCCAGAAAATTGTTAATAACTTTTGACTTTAGGTCTTATGTGAACAGAAGCAACATCTAATGATGCTCCTTCGCCACCATTTAAATAGTATAAGAAATGCTATCATATAAGAATAAAGCACTTGTCTATGTGTGACGTATATAAAAATTAAGTGTTCCATAACACGAGAATAAACATGCATCTACCTCAGCAAGATTGACCCATTCCCATGTTTCGCTCACAGTACCGTAATCATAAACAAGAGCATGTCGATCCTGGGAAACAGTGCAGAGACAGGTCAAGTATTGAATAAGCTCAATGTGAAGTCTACAAACCACCACAAATCAGATATACCTCAGTAGCATTATAGTCGGTTATGACAGCTTCATAGAAATTATTGTCATCAGGCCATCTGGTCCTTACTTTCCGTCCAATGAATTGATCAAATGTAGCACCTTCAGCAGGTTCATTCGGTAGGCCACCAGAAGAAATACGATTACCAAATTGACCTCTTCCAGTTGGACCAGAAGAGGGATACTGCATTTTCATTGAGGAAGAACCTGGAGGAATCTGACCCTATCAAGGAAATTATAAATGAAAATTAGAATCAAAATGTGCATAGGGGTAAACTTCGTAATAAAAATGCTTACAGATTTAGGCTTTTTCCCCTTTGCTCCAATCATGGGCCCACGCTTTGCAGAAGATGAAGATGGCTGGTTTGCTGTGGCCATGGCCTGTGGGTGAAAAGAAGATGGCCCACCAAAGGATTGAGGAGGCAAAGAGGGAGCTATTTTTCGTTTCTTGCGAGAAGCTGATACAGAAGGACTGGGCACCTGATCATTGATAGCTTGACCAGTACCATGCATGCCAGGTTGGAGCACACCTGACTGTCTCCACTCTCTGATAGCATTTCCCAATTTTTGCTCAAAAGAAATGAAATTAACACATTATGAATTCTACTAAATTGAAAGGTACCTTATTCTTCGAATAGTTTCATCTGCATTAACTCTACCAAGAAGCTCCCTGTGCTCTTCATTTGACAGTCGTAACTCTTTCCTCAGTTCAGTTATTAAACTTTCCTTCTCCTGAAGAATATACATTTCATTGAGAAGTCATTTAAACCTGATCAAACAAATATGCCAGAATTAGATTCAAGTTTTTAATGTGACAAGTACCCAAGTAATGGCATCAGCTTGTGCTTTAAAGGCTCTTAAAACTGAACTGTATGCTTCTTGCTCAAGCTGGTGAATTTTGGCTTCCATATCAGTTTCATCATGCATTCTAGGAAATGGGGCAGCACCCATGACAGCAGGCCTTCCATTGCCAGCAATGCGTCCACCTCTTTGAATTCTATTTTGATGTGGTGGAGGAAGATCATCATCAGTTCCTGCAATACAAAGGTATCAGTACTGAACTGCAATACAAAGGTATCTGTACTGAAGGCAGGTAAGGAAATTGTTTTATTTGGATAAAGAAGCCATTACACACTAAAATGAAATCAAAAGGAAAGCAATCTAGAGTGCAGAAAAATAAAGTTAGACATGTCATCCAAAATTTCACAATTAGAAAGATGAGGTTTAGATAATGAAGCCGGTTGAACCACTTTTAACACAACTTAAAACATATATATATATCTAAAAGCTTAGACTATTAGAGACGGCACATATATATCAATTAAATATTACTTCAACAAAGCCTTGAAAGATCAGGATCATGGGTTTACTTTTACATAACTCAAAACATCTAATAAATATACTTTTAGTGAAAACTTGAAAGTTCTTCCGACTAAATGATTAAATTCATAGGTGATCTCTTGCCAATTAGTGCTCCAATTCATACTTCAAAATACACCTTTCTGCATACGTACGAAGCTTGTTCCTTCGCATCTCCTCGTAGTGACAGTAGCACGTGATCTGATCAATACAGCTCACTATGAAGCAATTCTAGTACTACTTTTAGAAACTAACAACTATTAATTAAAGAATCTGGACATCTGGTTGTCTCTGTTTCTATCCTTACAATATGAAAGTGGACGTCCAAATAAATAACATATTATTCCTAATGAGCATTTAGTGCTAATGGAAATACTAATCATAATCAAAGCAGAAAGATTCAAGACACCTGATCGTCTAAGTTTCTGTCATTATATAGAATAGAAATGAAGGAGATAGAGAAACAAATGCCTCCATAATCGGTCGGAATAGACAAATGCCTTTAAAGTCTCTTAAGCTTAAACACCCTTTTCAATAGCATAGCCATAAATGCAAATTTCGGGATACTAGGCACGAGACATTATTCTATGGCCTCAAATAGTTCCAAGAAAGTGTACGTAAATGAAGAGTGAGGATAGCTGATTTAATTAAGTTCATAGGTTTATAGAATTAAAGATTCCACGTGCAAAGCTGTTGACATGGACATGCATTTAATTCAAGATTAATTTATCATATTTCTTTACAAAGATCGTAACAAGGTTGTATGACTCTGTCTAACTATGAATTTATCTTCCCATATATAACAATAATAATGATGATGAGTGTCTTTTATCCCAAAAGACAGATGACATAATGCATGAGTGACTTCGTTTTTCCAAAAAAACAGCCAAAATATCCAGATCTGGAAAGCAAAGGACCAGTGGCAAGATTTTGGTAAAAAGTATTACTCATACATGCACGTGATTGACATGCAGGGTTCAACATTTTAATACATTTCCATAAATGTCGAAATGTGAGAACATAACGCAAGAGTAATCATAAAAAACTAAAAGATTTTCAGTAATATTTTTTTTTCTCAATTTTCATAAAATAATTAATACTAATTCTTATATTTTCATTTTCTTGCATTACATTAAACCAATATTTTAAACAAAATGGATTGCTTTATATGAAAAAGCAACTTCTCCATTGTGTTTCTAAAAATTTCCAAAATTTTTCTAAAAACGTAAGGGAAATGAAACTTTAAACCAGGGTACACATTCCAATATTACCATGATAACATGATCACAAATTCATAATCGATATTCCACTTCTTCCCCATAGTAAAATTGTTGATCAAGTCCATCCCACTGCTATTTTCAGATAAGAACATCTTCTAACACTCTTTGACATTTCTACTTCTGAAACAAGTGGTAGAATAAATTTAAATCTACATAAAGTTTTAAGCAACTACCAGACGGAAACTCAGAGATAGGTAATCATATACATTGAACCAAGAATTAGAGTTTTTAAGTTCTCAGATCCCTTTCTTTCTTCAAGCTGCATTAGTAAACTTTGTAATTTTCCGCCACACTTTCAGTATAACAGAGAGTAATTGATTTCTCAACAATCATCGCAGTACTTAGAAACTTGAGAAATTATACAATACAACTCATCTAATGTGCCATTTTAACCTAGACCACTATCTGATTTGTATAAATTCAAATCCTCTTACAATTCAAACCCTCTTACGCATTCAGAATTCTACAATATAACAATGACTTTTAAGTAAAAAGTGCACACCTATTAATATATGAAGATAGTTTTTCTAAAGCTCCCTCTCTTTTATAACAACAATAAACACTTCAAAGTTTAAACATAAAGGGGAAAAAAAATCAAAATTTGACAGTGCAAAGCCTAAAAAACCTAGCTAAAAAATTTCAGTAAAATCGATTCTTAAAACACAAGAAATTCAAGGAATGAAACTCCAAGACGTAATCTTTACTTTAAATAGTGAACCGAGTCGCCCCGAAAATCACATACAGCAACAATGCATATCATAACTACAAAAACCCTAACCTCAATTTACTAAATTCATCACTTTAGAACCAAAATACATATGTTATCAGGAAAAATTACTCACCGCTGCTATCGTACGGCTCGTAGTCCATTGCCAGCTTTCTCGCTGCTCAAATTCACAACTTCTAGCAGCTCAAAATTCTCGAACCCTAAAAGAACTTTCTCAAGACAACTCGAAATTATGCTCTTAAAACCTATAAACCTCAAAAAAACAAAAAATAAAAAAAAAAACCTGTGAAATATTCTAACTTTATAGAGTTAATTCAACATAGACATGAAGTTATGGGGAAGAGGCGAATCGATTGTGATTTGCGAGTGATGCAATGTCCCTAGTGTGTAGGTATATTCGGATGTGATATATGTTTATAAACTTTGGTTAAAATAGAGGGGTTTGAATTCCGGGTTCTGATTTGTTATATATCAAAGTGTTTTTGAGTTTGACTCGATGGGTTGGGGTTTGGACACGACTAATTTTATTCATAGACTTCCATTTCAGTCCAGATGGCGAATGATTTCATAGTTTTCAAAATACATTTTTTTTTTTCAATTACAATTTTTTAATAAAATAATATTAAATTTAAATTTTTTCTTATTTTTTAATCAGATGTTTTTCCTTATTTTCTTAAATTGTAGCCCCATTGAGATTAAAACCAAGCATTAAGTAATATGTTAAATAAAACAAGTCATTTACCATGTAGACTGAGATTATAAACTCAATTAAACTAAATAGCATTATTCATTCCAAAATGCATTCTTAACCAAAAATGGCACAAATAGGCTGTCTATTTGTGTTGAAAAATCATCAAATAAGGTGAAAACGTTTTATATTTTAACTCATTTTGGTGAAAATTAAAATCAGTTTTTTAATATATTTTGATAAAAATTAACGAAATGTGATTGAAAATTTTTGGATCCCATAAAAATATTATTAAAATTAATTATTGACTTTAGTATGAAATTTTAATTGAATTTTAATCCAAACCAAAAAAGGACTTAGAAATAAATAATTAAATTGTTTTTGTAACGAGACATGCTCATAAGGTTATTTTTTATGACAAATAAGACACAACATTTTATTCGTCAGCTAAAACTAGTCAGTGCAACCATAAATATAAAATTTGGGAAGTCGCTAAATCAAGCTCTATCCCTAAGTCTAGTGTTGGATTTTATATGCAATAATAGAGAAGTGAAAAAAATCAACACAGAGATTTAACGTTCGACAATGTGCTTAAATCCACAAGTAGCGAAGCGAAGATATTTTATTCAATATGAATAATAAGGTTACATCATCAGTTTATATACTAACTCTAGCTCATAAAAGACTTTTGGGCCCGTACAAGAAAATATCCATGTACCGTACCACTGGGGCGTTGCCCCCACACCCTCAACTTATTCAGCATCCATGGCAAAACAATAAATTAAACATCGAGCTTCGACATCACCATATTCTTCCAATAAACATATGTTCCACTTTATATGAGTCACATACACTACAAGATCCACCTTGCCAAATATTCACCCTTTACGAGAAATAATGGAAAAAATATAGTTCGGGAAAAACAATATTTATGACCAATAGATTGGGACACCTCCTATCTAACACTTACAGATATTAAACAAGTTCAAACAATGCTTGAACCCGTCAATTGTAAATTAAACCCCGAGCTCCAGCATCGCCATATTCTTCCAATAAACTCGCGTTCCACTTTATATGAGCATATACACAACAATCTCCACATTGCTGAATATTCATCCCTTATGAGAATCAATGTAAAAAATATAGCTCGAGAAAAACACTTTCTGGCACCAATAGGTTGGGACACCTCATCTTTAACACTTAGAGATATTAATCTGTCCATTGTGATTGGCTTTGTCAACATGTTGCTATATTCTCTGAGTTATGCACCTTCTCTAACAACAGTTTTCCTAAAGTAACCAACTCACTTATCTTGTGAAATCTCACATCAATATGCTTGGTTCTTGCATGATAAATCTGGTTCTTTGCTAAAAAGATGACGCTCTAACTATCACAATATAGCTTCATTCTGTCTTGCTTGATCCCAAACTCTCTGACAAGTCCTCTCAACCACAATAATTTATTTACTGCCTCAGTTGTCGTCATGTACTTTGCTTTAGTCATGGATAATGCAACAAGTGACTGTACCATTGATCTCCAACATATAGGCTTCCCTACGATTGTGAAAATATAACTTGTATGAGACCTCTTGTCATCCAAGTCGCCTGCATAATCTGCATCTACATATCCCTAAATTGAATCATCATCATTTTGTCTTTCGAATATGATCCCACACTCTATTACCTGAATACTCTCCAATGCTCTCTGTCGGGATTAGCCATGTAAGTGTTCACCACACTGACTGCATGTGCTAGATTTGGTCTGGTACACACCATTGTATACATCAAACACTCTACTGCATTGGCATAGAGCACTTTGACATCTCTACAATTCTTCTTCATTCTTTGGACACTGATTAGTAGACAATTTGAAGTGATTTGCCAATAGTGTATCCACTGGTTTTGCATCGAACATGCTAAATTTTTCCAACACTTTCTTCAAATAATTTTTCTGAGACACCTATAATTTTCTGGTCTTCCTATCTCAGTTGATCTCTATGTCAAGAATCTTCTTAGCCAGTCCCAAGTCTTTTATAACAAATTTACTACTCAACAAAAACTTTAATCTGTCTACCTCATCCACGTTCTTAGTAGCAATTAGCATATCATCCACATACAATATCAAAAAAATATATGAATCATCCTCAAAAACTCTATAGTAAACATAACAATCATACTCACAATTACTTAGCCAATCTGAATCATGTGGGAGTTGAACTTTTTGTACCATTGCCGTGGAGACTGTTTAAACCCATATAAAGACTTTTTCAGTTTACATACAAGATTTTCTGTTCCTGATTCCAAGAACTCCTTTGGATGATCCATTAAAATCTGCTCATCCAAATCACCATGAAGGAAATCGATCTTAACATCCAGCTGGTCTAACTTCAAATCAAAATTGGCCACCATTGCCAAGACAATTATGATGGAAGTGTCTCTGACAATCGAAGAGAAAATATCATCATAATCTACTCCATTGCTCTGTGAGTATCATTTAGCTACTAACCGAGCATTGTATATTTAACATTCCTTTTCTGACATTCCTTCTTTTTTTCTGTATACCTACTTACACCCCATATAGGTCTCTTTCTCCTTGGAAGCTCCACCAAGTCCCATATAGTATTCTTATGCAATCACTCAATTTTCTCCATCATAGTCTCCATCCATTTACTTTTCTCCTGACTACCAATGACATCCTGAAAAGTTATATGATCACTACTACTAGTAATGAGTGCATAAGAAACTGAATCCTCGAATCCATACTTTGCCGATGGCCTGATAGTGCGACAATTTCTATCTATGGCAATACTGTGATACTGCTCCTCTTCAGAGCCAGAGCTGTTTGCTCCCTGAGCATTGATCTCCATGTCAACATTGTTGAGCTCTACTTGCACCAACTCTTGTTGCTGTCCTCGCTTGATCTGAGCTTCTCTTCATTTGGAGAAATTTTAAGCATGAATGCTTCATCAAAGACTGCATCCATACAGATCGTCTTCTTTGCATTTGGATCCCAAATTTGTACCTTTTTACTCATTTTAAATGTCCCAAAAATGCACTTTCTTGATTTCGCATCAAGTTTGGATCTCTGATAACTAGATACATGCACATAAGCCGGGCACCCAAATACTCTCAATTCAAAATAATCAACTTCATTACCTGTCCAAACTTCCTCTGCAACTTTCCCATGGTCTGTGGTAATCTATTTATGACATAATATGCTATGTTTACCGCTTCTGCCCAAAAACACTTCAGAATCCCTACATTCAGCCTCAAACATCTTGCTCGTTCTGCAATTGTTCTGTTCATCCTTTCCGCTACATTATTTTGTTGTGGTGTCTTGAGAACTGTATAGTGCTGCTGAATACCATGCTCCTCATAGAATTTTAGAAACTTTGAAACTGTGTACTCCGTACCGTTGTTTGTCTTGAGATACTTAATTTTCTTGTCTATCTATTTATCTCCTCTACTTTCCACAATCTGAACTTGGCAAAGGTTTCAGACTTGTGCTTCATGAATTATACCAAGACTTTTCTAGAGAAGTCGTCAATGAAAGTAATGAAATATTGAGATCTCCTTTTAGACAACCCTCTCACTGGTCCCCAAACATCAGAATGCACATAATCAAGAATGCCATACGTCTTGTGCTTTCTTTTCTTTTCTCCTATATGTCCAGTAGCATATGCCATAAGAGAGTGTCATTTGACTTAAATTATGCTGTTGCAACTCTACCTACAACTGTATTCCCCAACAATTTGTAAATATTCATTGCCAATTTCTGACCCTTCATCACAGTCATAGCCCATTTCTTTAGTGTCAAGACCCCACACTCTTGACTTATAAAAATAGCCACCAATGTCTAAAGTGCCTAAAGAAATTAGGTTATTTCTCAACTCTGGCACATGCCTATCATCATCCAAAATCCTCACCACACCATCGAACATTTTAAATTTTATGGACCCTATTCTAATGACCTTACATGATGCATCATACCCATCAGAACAGATCCAAATTTGCCCGAACGATATGAATCAAACCAATATCGATGGGGAGACATGTGATATGAACATGCTGAATTAAGTACCTAAGACCTTTTCTAATTGTTGTTGGCATATTTGCACTCATTTGATGCAATGCTATTTTTGTTTTTCGTCAGTATTACCCTGGCAACATGAAGTATTCAATTTCTTTACATCACCAGTTAAATTGCATCGTGATAAGTATATTTTACACGATTATACATATTTTTATACTCAGACAAATTATTTCTAATTGACTGGATATCTACCTGATTCAGTGTAATTATGTTAATTATAGGTAAAGTCTGGACTTGAATATAATTGAAGCGAAACAAGATGATTTTGAGCCCAATTAAAGATGATTTGAAACAATTGACGATAAATCGAATTGCACATAATCAATATGACTTATTAAGAGATAAATAAGTGGGGATTCACAAGTTTCATAAGACATTCATCACCAACACACCTTATATCAATACCATTCTATTGTAGCACTTACTACCATGTGATGGCATGGTGGTACACAATAGAGAATATTCTTAATTTGACTCAATTTCTACATGGAAAATATTCAGTACACGAGTTTAACCTAATTTCTTAGGACTACAGATACAATCATTCATCTTTCATTCAAAGGATAAGCTTTAAAGATACAAAAAACAAATTCCATACAAGCTTTTGATATAAAACACATATCCATACATCAAATTTCACACAATTACTAGGAGTTTGAAGATGAAAAAGGAGATTCAAGAAGATATATCAAAAATCATTGAAGAGATTTAAAAATTTAAGATTACTTTTCATCTTATTTTCACTCTTTAATTTCAGATGATGTATTATCAATTCACTTTGTGTTTTCGAAATCCAATGATGCTCGGCTTATTGTATAGGTTTTTCGATAACAATGAACCCTATATTATGAGGTTTAGATATTAAATTCCAGATTTTGACATTAAATTGTATTGGAATTGAATGATTGTTAAGATCTTAATGTTTTCAATTACTTAGCCATTAATCGATCAAATTCATCATTTTTGTTTCATTGAAAAGAAGTAATATGAATTATAAAATGTTGTAACCGTCATTGTAAAGTTCGATAGGGAATAAAATTTATGTCTATGCTTTACATGATTTTATGAACGTTCTTGTGATTTGATGCATTTTCATATATTCTTATCCTTTATAGATATATAGTAAGATCATATGTGATGGTATATTTAATTCTATTCAAGATATATCGTTGAATAAAATATAAACTATAGCGGATGAGTAGGTCACCAATGGCTTTTTCCGGGCTCAGTTTCGACTCAACCAATCAACACTTTAAAGAAAACCAACCCAAATCCTCTTGATTATTTCCACACTTTTGGTTGATTTGTATTACCCACAAAGGACACATAAAGGAAGGTGTAATCACAGTATAAAGGCAACAACGAAGGCAAGGAAGCGGAAGAAAAACAATAGACACAATCACAAAGAAATGAACAATCTTTTTTTCTCTCAACGAAAAATAAACAATTATACACATACGAATAACCAAGGAAGACATCCATATAAATAGTTCACATTAGGGTAGAGTGATGGACCAAGCCGAACATGATGGATAAGTGGGCCAAGTATATCATTAAGTGAGCCAAAACTCATAAGCCATTCAAAAAAAAGCGAGGAAATGGGCCATGTGCACTAATTAAATTAGGCTACTTTCGATAGATCAAATAGTTTTAGGGTTCGATCGTTTCATTGAGGTATCGACTTTTAGTTTAGTAAATTGGTCGATGCCGATTGAGTAAATTATACTGATTTAACATCATCGCTTGGGGAGGTCGTTTGACAACAATTTGCCCCATGGAAAACATTGATCTTCAAGTCTGAATAAGTATTGACAAATTCTTGAATGGACATATAAGTGGAAAAATATATATAGGGGTTTAAAGTTCTTGCAGTTTCCGTTAATTGAATTTCATTACCGCTTCCCAATCAGTTAGTTTAAAAGCTTTATAGTAATTAATTATAGGATTTAAATTACAATCATTAATCTTTGTGCAATTGTACTATTTAGATTAAATAGGAAATTGCACCTAATGTCAAAATTCACTAATTCATCTACAAAATGTCACTCTTCACTAATTTTGTCGAGTAATACTATGTAGTCCTACTGGGGTTACAACCTCAGTCTTGAAAAAGTTGTACCAAAATTTTCAAAATATCACACCAAACCCCCCCAACACCCATCCCACCCTACCCCACCCCACCCCACCCCACATATAAAACCCACAACCTACTCCCTTGCTGAAAATTTTCCCTTTTTCTTCCACACATAATCATCTTTTATTTCTTAAAAATAAACCTTAAATCATGCCACTTCAACAACTAGTAAAGTGCCCCTGCCCACATTAGCCGTTCATAATTTCCACAACTAGTAACCTATACCTACCAGGAATCATTTCAACTTCTTTCTTCGACGGTTGGTTTTTCCTTCCATAGTATAAATCGAAATCGACGTAGGTCGAGGAGTTTGTACCCCCAAAAGCAAATGTGACAAGAAATTGACTCGATTTTATCCTCATTTCTAACACAATGTATGTTCATCCATTCATTAAGGTTTAAGGTTTTGATATTATTTAATATTATTTGAAAATATTGGATTTATGACCAAAAATGTATAAATCTTTTAGGAAGTTGTATTTTTGCCTCTAATAGATTGTGCGTTTGCCTCGAAATTAGAATATACGTGTCAATTATAGTTTATTTTCTTATGGATTGAGTTCTTATAAGGGATTTCATTGAACTTTATGAGGGTGTGTTTGGAATGTAGGTTGTATTTTTGTTTTATTAGAATATACATGTCTATTATGGTTTATTAGAATATACATGTCCATTGTAGGTTTAACAATGTAGGTTAAATTTGTGGATTGATATGTTGTTCAATTTGTTGTAACATGGTTCAATTTGGTGATTCATAACTTCGGTAACATGGTTCATTCTATGGTCATTTGGTTCATTTTATGTTTCATTGTATGGTAATGAGAGGAAACCAAAGCCAATGTCTTATCTCGCCCGAAATGGCCCATGTTATAAAGTTCACTAACAACCGTTGTCTTAGCGAACAATCTGGAATGCACAACTGTAATCCATGAAACAGATAGCCATTATGTAAAATAAAATCATGTCGTTGATTGTTAGTTACCTCTCGAATTATCTTCCCCGAAGGAAGGGTATGCAGCATACATATCAGGAAATACCTCAAATCCTACTACGCTGGTGCTCATGGTGGTGAGGAGTAATGTGCGACGGATCAATGCATCTGCGACACGATTCAAACTCCCAACTTGGTGCCTCAATGCAAACGTGAACTCCTGCAAGAACGCTACCCACTTGGCATGTCGTCTACTCAGTTTGTGTTAACCGTTGATGTGCTTCAGGGCCTCATGATCAGTGATAAGAATGAACTCTCTTTATATTAGGTAGTGACGCCAACCTCAGATGCATCACAATTTACTTCAAACACTTTTTCAAAACCTGGAAGTGCCAAAACTGGGGCCTCTGTCATCCTTTGCTTGACCGACTGAAAACTGGCATCTGCTTCCTCGGACCACTGGAAAGATTGTCCATTGAGGCATTCTGTGATTGGAGCAATCAGAGTGCTGAAATTTCTGATGAACCTGCGGTAGAAGGATGCCAATCCATGAAAGCTTCTGACATCATGCAATATTTTTTGTTTGGGCCATTCTAAGATTGCATCAATTTTTGATTGATCTGCATGAACACCATTAGTAGACACAACAAAACTAAGAAAAGTAATAGAAGTTGTGAAGAAAGAACACTTCTTCTGATTAATGAATAGGCGTTCTGTCCTCAACATATCAAAAATAGCATGGAGGTGATCAAAGTGTGATGCCCACGTCAGACTATAAATGAAGATGTCGTCAAAGTAGAGTACTACGAACTTCTCCGTGAAAGGTCGTAAAACCTGATGCATAAATTTCATAAAGGTGCTGGGTGTATTGGATAGTCCAAAAGGCATGACCATCAACTCATACAATCCATGTTGCGTCTTAAACGCTGTCTTCCACT
>CAIGRT010019748.1:0-13783 GCA_903798405.1 Fraxinus platypoda | reverse complement strand
GTACTCGTGTGCTTGCGCCCCTTGGAGGCATTTTGTTCATATCCAACTTGTAATCTTCATATTCGATAAACACCCCTTTTTGGGACTTTGTTCCAAGAGGTTTGTTCCTTACACAATCGTCTGACTCTCTTTTAATTGTTAGCGACAAATCCACGCGAAACAGATTTCTTGTAGTGAAATGAGTTCGGATGTCCCATTTAGCTTATATATATATATTATGGAATCTGATTGTGTCCTCTCTATCTCCATTTCCAGAAAAATCAAATAGCGAAATTTTAGAAATCCCATAACTAAAAATCAGACACGAAGATCGAAGGCTCATAAGAAATTGAAGATAAACAAGGATAGAATTGTATGTATTCTCCTCTTTTATGTATCTTTTATTGCTTATTATTTGATTTGTGTAAGACTAGATGAATGAGGTTTCCTATTGAGTGAGAAGGGTGAAATTTCTTTAAATTTGATGAATCCCATATGAATTCCCATTGATTCACATATATGTACATACACCTATTGTTTTCGTCGATTTTTGTATACACATATCAATTTTAATTATATACATTTTCGTTATTTGAATTCTGCAATGTGGGATGTTTGGAACTAGAAGTATTCTATACATTTTCATGGGAAATTTGGCTTTATCAAGTGTGTCCTCATCTTACAATTATGGAATAATCTATCAAGAAAAACTATCATTCTCAACAGAACCAACTGTAATTCTTAACGGTTGAGTTCTGGAATTCTCAACAGTTGTATATTTGTGTAGACAATTTTGTTCATATGTCAAATTTGGTTTAGCTGATGTTCTACGTGTTTTATGAAGTAATTGGTCGATACATTATCATATGACCTTTGTTATTTTTTGATGTTACTGGTTTTTGTAAATGAATTTCGAATTTCTTTTAGCCGAAGAGGATTGAATGCACACACACATTTCTTAGCACAATTACATGAAGTACATCAAAAGTATGATTGATAAATTTGATGATGTGCAGAGAAATGACTTTCAGAATTCCTGTATAGGATTCCTCTTAAATTTTCCAGAGCTTCAAAATTCCTATAAGAGACTAACACTACACATGCTCGTCAGGGGCGAATCCAGAATTTTAAGTCAGCACGGGTAGCCGTTGACCATCCCGTCGGCCACAATAAAATATTAAGAGCCCGTTTGATGCCCATTTTTGCAAAAAAAAAAAAAAATACATACATTTTGAAATAGTGATTTGATGGAGATTGTGTTGTTAAAAATAAGAAAAAAAAATTTAATTTGTGTGTAATATTATTTTATTGGAGAATGTGTGATTAAAAAGAAAAGAAAAATGTATTTTGAAAAAAATGGCAGTCAACAAGGCCTAAAATTTAAATGTAACAATTATTTTGTTCAAACTAAACAATGTATTGAGCCCAGCCTTTTCGTTACTTATTGAGGAAATCATAGTGTGTTCGACTATATGCTTTCATACGAAGATGAGTATGGTGATGAAGAGAAATTTCCGAACTTCCCAGCACCCGAGGTCATTGTAATTAGTTCCGACGACCAGGAAGTTGTGAATGGGAGTGAAATCTCTAATGTCGAAAATGCTTGAAGTGGGTGAAAAATATTTCAATTATCGTATGTGTATGTTGAAATTATCTTTTGTTTAGTATGTTCTACATGTAAGTTCATATTTTTTTGCCAATAATTAATTATTATTTTGCTTGAGTTTGGTTGAGTGTATAGGGACGGGTTGTCTGAGTTCTCATGTATGGGGAGCCGCCTCGCCATTATACAATACAGTTTCAAGAAAATTATCGGTTGTCACGTTATGAATGTCTTCGACCTAAAAACATTGTAAGTTTTCGTAATCTATCTCCACTACAAAAGTTGGAGTTGTTTCCTTGTGAACGGATATGTACCAATTCAAGTCTTCATCTTCACATATTTCGGTTGGAGGTATATTCATATTCGGGACTTTTAACTTCAATATGATTTCAGTGCATAGATCATGAATACGAAGTTTCTCCATCAGTCGTCCGACAAGTCCGGTAGGGTGATATTACTTGGAACTACGATTGAAGTGGTCTTGTTTTCTTACCACTTCAATTCGTCATCTACATGGACAAATTGTCACTCATCCGAGACGATGAATCTCAGATTACTACTCATTCCTAAAAATTTGAGATACCAATTATAAGCATTCGATACATTAATATATCAGACTTTATTAGCATGCTAGTGATAACTACGAATTGATATTACAAAACAATAGCAAACCGGTGAGACCGACAATTGAATTATCTTACTCGGCATTTACAGACTGACGAGATCAACATTTTAACTATCGGTCTTCACAGTCTGTCGGACTGGACAGTTGGCAACTGAAGGAAACAATTAATGGGTGTGATTTGACTACAAGTTTCATAGTATTATGTGTGTTCATCAATACTCAACTACCAAATGATAAAATTTTCACAAACAACTTACATAATGCTTCATTAAATAGGGAATCCACA
The DNA here is from genome assembly GCA_903798405.1 of Fraxinus platypoda. NCBI lineage: Eukaryota > Viridiplantae > Streptophyta > Magnoliopsida > Lamiales > Oleaceae > Fraxinus > Fraxinus platypoda. The sequence continues at coordinate 11,290 of CAIGRT010019748.1, read as the reverse complement.
ACAAGATGTTATAGAGGATATTGACATTCTAAGAAATTTGCAAAAGCGATCCAAGTGAATGAATAAAAACTTGCAAATATATATGAGCATGTCGTATTTAACAATTCCATAATAGTAAGTTATAAGATAAAAACATTAAACAATTTATAAATGCTAACCTCTCAAACTTGAAGATGAATAAAAATTACTTCCTTCTTGTGTTTACAATGGAGAAGACTCAAGAAAATGTGTTTTTTTTAGACAAATTATCACTCATCTACATAGCAAAAAGTTATGAAGTAATTTTTTTTTATGGTTAACAAATCTATTACACAAAGTATATTACAATTACACATAGGATTTTCTTACACAAGTCAACTATCAAATCATGGCATTAATTAGCATTAAATGCATACATTAATGAGCACTAAATGCACCCAAAAGGTAATTACAAGGGTATTATGGACATTTTGAACCCAAAATAAGACATTTTTTAACACCTTTTCAAAAAGTGACAAAATTTTTTGGCAATTGATTATGTAGGGACATTATGCAAATTACACTAAAAGTATTATGTCATTGACATTTTTCTTTGCTACACGTCTGGTTAGACTTAAAATGTTCTGTTATTAGGTAATAAAAAAATTAAATGGACATATTTTTCAATGAAGATATATTATAAAAAATCCAATGGAGGATGTCTAGCACATCGTTTGCAGGTGGAAGATATGTTAGACATTCTTCATTTTTTCTTATAAAGTAATCATTTTGGATGACGTAATACTTTTTAATGAACCAAGTTCCATTGAAGATGCTCTAATACACACTTACGATCCAAAAAAACAGCTTGTAAGAGTTTGATCTCTTTCTTTGAGTTTTTGGAGCAAATAAGCAATACTCATTAATAATGAGAAACTGAAGCCAAGGTTTCTAGCATGTGACATGATTACAATATGGAATATAAACACATAATATCACTTAAATTTATGTTTTTGGGAGTAAAACAAGACTCTTATGCCTTTTCTAATGACGCTCCAGATCACAATCACGTAGTAGCCAGCTGGCAAGTCCAATCAGGCCCACACTCCACTAGAGATGGCAAAAGAGTCGAGTAGCTCGTCACTCGGCTCATCGGGCTTAGTCCATTAGCAGCTCGAGCTCATTTGGAGACAAGCCCAAACATGAGTTGAGTAGAGGGCTCAAACACCGAGTAAAGCAAGTGGCTCGTGGGCTCGCGGGCCTACAGTGGCCAAACGGTCACTTTTTTTAAAAAAAGTGACCATTTATCCACTTTATGAAAGTTTTGTTGAACTGTTTCCAATGGTCACTGAATTTTTTTTAAATATTTTTTTATAACTCTATAAATACTTCATTATACAATCCATTTTCACACAAATTATATACAAGTCTCTTCTACATTCTCTCTACGATCAAATTGTTCTCGATCAATTCAAATCTCAATTCAATTTATACTTTATACATCTTTGTAAATTTCATATTTATACAATTCAAATCTCAATTCATTTCTCTACATTCTACATTTTCAATTTATGAATTTCATCTTTATACATTTCAATTCTATTACATAAAAATGGATCCCAATTCTTTTGTTGAGGGCTTATTCGGTGGCCACTCACTTATGACATCACAATCTCAATTTCACAATAAATTTTTCGGTCTCAACGACATCTCCATTCCTGATGATTTTTCTCATTTGGACATTGATGATCCTTATGAAAGTAGTAATTCAATTGATTTGAAAGACATTGATGAAGGGCTATGAAACCAAAGCTAGAAATTCTCGATGTAAGAGGGAAGCAAAAGGATAAAAAAAATCTACAAAGTGTTGGAACACTTTAAATTGATTTTAACGGGTTGTACAGTCTACGGAGTTCAAGAATGTAAAGTAGAGTGTAAATATTTTCCAAAATATGATTGGCATGGCAAAAGGGCATCGATACTAGCCACCTCAGCTATTACTACCTCAAATGTACGGTCAACCATGGACTTATTGGTGGAATACAAACATGACTATAATTTGATACTACTTTTCTTGGTTCAAATTCTACAACATTTAGCAGCTGGATGTATTTGAAGGAAAATATTCATGAAGAAATGGTGAAGTTTATTGCTAGTGCTGAATTGCCACTAAGTATGTAAGACAATGAACATTTCACATAGTCCATGAAAGAATATCTTCAAGTAAGGTACGTTGAGGTAAATAGAAAACTCCATTTTTTGATTGCATATATTATTTTGTTAACACACAAGAAACAACTGATTCATGATTTATATAAATATGGTGATGTCATATCATTTGCTTCGGATTTATAGGAAGGTATTAATAAAAAAGTTAAATAGCTGTAAATGTACACTACATAGATCCACTTTGGGTTATGCACCAAAGAATAATTACTTTTAAGATAATTGGGTATCCTCATAATGCTAACAACATATTTAATGCTCTTATGTAAATTATTAAAGAATATCGTTGTGAAAATAAAATTCTCTCCTTTACGTTTGATAATGCTAGTGTTAATAAGTATGTTATAGATAAACTGTGTAGGGTTCTTAATCTTGATTTCAGTGATTTTCTATTTCATATTTATTGTGTGTCGCATCTTTAATTTAATCGTGTAAGACGATACAAAGCATATTAAAGATCAAATGGGTAGAATTAGGTATGCATTAATATATATCACCATATTACCAAGTAGAAAACAAGCATTCGAGGAATATTGTGCTCAATTTAGTATGGATTCCAAAAAATTTGTAACTAACGTAGGGTATAGATGGAACCCGACTTACTTATTTCTAAAATCATGTGAACGATATGAACATTAATTACGACATTTTATAACTTTAGACATACAAGTAATGATGATGATGCTGTTTTGACTGATGATGATTGGAAATTAGCTTTTAAAATTAAAAGATTTTTGAAATTTTTTTATGATTTTACAAACATCTTATTTGGGGTACACTATCCCCTAGTTTTGGAGTTCTTGAATGTCTTTTTGTTATTACAAGAACTTTTAATAAATACAGAAATGATCTCTATTTTACTGAAATATTATATTCTATGGAACTAAAATTCAGAAAATACTGAAAGACTTATCTATGTTATTTCCTTTGGCATGCGAAATGGACCCCAGGTACAATTTTTGAAAGGCACTAAACATGTTATTAGACAAATCATAAATGTTTTAAATTTTGATGTTCCTATTACTTATTCTAATTATCTTCATTTGCTTGCCTACTTCCAGCTCAGAATGCTTAATGTCTATTATCTAGTGCTAGAAGCTAACCACTAGAAGCTCATCCTTTAGGTGAAAACACATTAACTTCCATGTATGAAATGTATACACAATGATTGGGTGCAAATATTAGTCGGGCACCCTTTGCATCCCCAACGTTAATCTTCAAAAAGACGATAATGAAATTTTGAATTTATTTACAAACATTATGGATGAAATATTTGATGTAGGTTCTTCTAGTATGTCTCCTGCATATATTTAGGCATCGGACACAGATCTAGCTCCAGCATAGATATTTTAATAATCAAATGCTTAGGAATGTAGAACCTATTGATGCAATGAAATTTGATTTACTTGATTTTTGACTACGTTACTGGTGTAAATATCCCGTTGTCTCTATAATTACAAAAGATCTACTAACACTTCTGGTTAGATCCCTAGCTTCGGAGAATTTCTTTTTTCGTGCAGGTAAGAAAAATTTGTCCTAATTCAGGAGGTGGCTCAAAGAAGACATTTTGGAAAGCTTAATGTGCATAAAAGATTGGCAATTCATTTTCGATTACAAAATAGGTATGTTGAAATTGCATCTAATCAGATAAATGATATTTAATTTCTTCATATAATCAAATTTTGATATTTTCTTAATAATATTTTATTTTAAAAAAAAAAATACACACGTAACAAGTTGTTCGTATACAATTTTAACTCCTCATATTCGATAATTAAGTAGTTGATTCCAAATCCGAAGAGAAAGAAGAGGGTTTTTACATAAAAAAATAAAAGGCGAGCTCGTGGGCCAAGCTCGACTCGACCCTTGAGCTCGACGTGTTGAGCTCATAGGTAGTGGGATCGATCGGCTCGACTCGATCCATTTTCATCTCTGCACTCTACATCACCCTAATACTTGGTCAAGTTGATGACATATATAAGGTAACAAAGGTGATGCACCACTTCCGACGAGGTGTCAAATAGAGGTCGACCCTCCATAGCCTAGGCGAGGTGTTATACCTGCTACAGAAGGGGTTCAAGACGATTAGCCTCTTTGTTGATAGAAAGCATCTCTCATTTTACCTCTTTCGAGAGATGTTTTGTACAAGATCCTCATATGATTGATTGAAGTGACATCTTTGCAGAGAACCCTTAATGGTTAACTTATCAATCTACTTTTCAAATGTCAGGCCTAGACTCTAGGGTGGCCACTTTTCAGAAAGTATTAAATGCCAATCAACCTCTTATTGTTCTTGCCCACTCTTCTTTTAGTTTTGTTCCGGCAATGAGTTTTGCACTTGTGCTTTAATTCATGATTTTTTTTTTGTTTTGTAGATATTTGTTGTTTTTAGAATATTTTTGTAAAGTTTAATTGTTTCTATATTTTTAGGAACCAATGGAAAAAGATCATTCTTCAACAACATCTAAATCCAATGCTAGTTAACCAAAAAGAGATTTCAGAGATGTTGGATGAGAAACCACGATTTTGGTAGATCATAAGAGAAGGAATTTGTAGGCATAAATTCACGTAACAGGAATCAAGAGAAGAGGTGTGGCATCATGTCCTAGAGCAAGTGATGAACAAAAAGTCAAGTATGTTGAGGCAATTAGAGAAAACAAATCTTAAAAAATTCAGAAGATAGTGAATGATGTTAAGTTGAGGGAAGATGTGGGTATATCTTTGCCTACAATAGATGAGGAGCTATAAGGAAGAAGATGGTGAAAATTCTATTATTAAAAGAGGGACTAGGAATAGGCCTATTACTGTCGGACCTACAGATCAATTTTTAAGGTCTATCAATGTCAATGAGGCTTCTATGAGTGCAAGTAAGAAATTGAGACAACAAGAATGTGAATGATGCAATTTCTAAGAAAATGTTATTAGAGGTTCATTGGTATTTGGCAAGATGGGTTTATGAAGTCAAGAATCCTTTTAATACCTTAACAATGATAGTTTTAAACTATTTATAGAAGCTCTCGGTCAATATGGCTCGGGTTATACTCCTCCTTTCCAACACCAAGGGAGCCACTTTTGAAGGAAGAGGTGGAAATGACAAAAAAAACTAAAGAAGAAGAAGAAGAAGAAGAAGAGTAGAAAGATAATTGGTGTTCAATCATGGTTGATGCTTGGAATGATAGGAAAAGAAGAAGCATCATGAATTATTGTGCGAAATGTAAATTGGGGACCACATTTATTTCACCAAAGGAAACTTCGAATAATTCTCATACCGATCAATATATGTTTGACTATGTCAATGAATGTAATAAAAATGTTGGGGTTGAAAATGTAGTTCAAATTGTAATCGACAATGCTTCCAATAATATGGCTGCCACAAAATTGTTGGAATCACAAAGGCCTAACATATTTTGGACATCATGTGTCGCTCATACTTTAAACATTATGGTTGAAGGAAGCTCTAAACTTCCCAGCTTCAAGGGAGAGGTTAACAAGGCAAAATCTTTCACTATTTTCATCTACGTGCATCACAAGACTTTGAAATTAATGAGAAAGTTCACAAAAAAAAAAAAAAAAGACAGTTAGGTCGAGAGTCACTAAATTTGCGACCTCTTTCTTAACATTGCAAAGTTTGCTTGATAAAAAAACAAAAGTTGAGAAATTTGAGGACTAGCAATGAATGAGATAACACGAAATGGTCTAGAAGTAAAAAGGGAAAAGAGGCATCTCATATTGTTATTCCGAACGATTTCTGGACATTGATAGAGTTGTGCTTGATGGTACTCACTCGTTAGGGAAAGTGCTTAGACTTGTCGATGGAGAAGAAACAGTCTTCAATGGGCTTTGTTTATGGAAAGCTACTAAAGGCAAAGGATGATATTAAAAAACATTAAAGAGGGAGTGTGACTATAGGCCAATCTTAGACATAATTGATGCTAAAAGCAAGGGTTACCTTGATAGTCCACTTTATACAATGGCTTATTTTTTGAGTCCATTCTGTTTCTTCAAGAATCCAGGTATCAAAGAGGACCAATTGATGACAAATAATTTGATTGCTTGTATTGAGAAATTCTTTCTTAACGATCAAATGCAGCATCATGTGACAAATATCGAGTTACAAAGATATGTTCAAAAAGAATGTTCATTTGGAAGAAAGCTAGCAATAAGTAGATGTGATAACAATGTGCAAATTACCATTTGGGTACGTTAACATAATTCTCCTTTTTGCTGTCGTGTCATTAACTTATTATATTTTATATATAATTATATAAATAAAATATTTGCCTCTTTCATTTATATTTATTAGTGAGTTTGTGGGATTTCTATGGTAATGAAACTCCAAATTTAAAGACAATGGGAAAAAGTCACTGATTCATCGGGCTGTGAAAGAAAATGGAATGCTTTTGAAGGGGTAAGTAATAATTAGGTTGTTACATTTCACTTAATAATTTTAACTATGACATCATTCCTACAACTCCTTTCTTTTGGCCAACGAAAAATTACTTGAATATGCTTTGCTCTATTAAATGTAATTTCTTTTTTTTTCTTTTCTTTTTTTTTTTAGATACACACCAAGAAAAGAAATAGACTTGACTCTACAAGGATGAACAATCTTGTGTATGTCCAATTTAATGCAAGGTTGATGAATAAATTAAATTTATTAAAATATTATATTGTTCATTAGAACATAGCAGACAAGTTATCTACTACTGTGTAGGATTAAGCCCCTGTTTGGCCCCCATTATTATTGATTTTTGGGGGGTTGAAAATTTTTAGAATAGTGATTGATGGGAGATGTGTGGTTGAAAAGTTTTAGATTTGTGTGTATTATTATTTTATTTGATGAATGTATGGTTGAGATGAAGAGAGAGAAAAAGTTAATGTAATGTAATGGAAAATAATGGGGGCCAAACAGGGGCTAAAATAGATACTCTATTAGCTAGTGGTGTTATTAATGCACAATCTTAGATTGTAGATGGTTGTGGTGATGATGGTGAAGAGAATGATGGGGTGCAGAATGAATGATATTTTACAACCTACAAGAGGTATTAAAAATGCTCAAAATGAAATAAGGGAGTTCAAGGAGGATGATTTTGTATTGGATGACACGAAAGACGAATTAGATGAAGAAGGGGATATTGAATTGGAGTCCAATAAAAAAGTTAGATAAGATTTAAGCACAATGTTATCTATGTTATGTAATCATGATTTTGAGACATATCATTTTGTTGCAAACTTCAAAAGAATGTATGAAGTTTTTATAAATCTATCAAGTATAATTTGTCTAGTTAATAGTTGAAATTATGAAAAATGTTCTAAATTTTGTATTTCGAAAACTTGAAAATTGTATAATTGACTAATTGTAAGAATTATTAAGTAAATATAGTATTTTATAATTTTAGATGTTTAATATGTATTATTTTGATTATTAAATAATTTTTAGAATGATTAAAATTTAAAATAATATTAAGCCTTTGTTTGGGAGCCATACTTTTCCCATTTCTAGAATTTTTTGTACCGTTATTTTCCACACACCCGGGCCCCACTACACACAAAGACAGTCAAACATGGTAGGCTGCCCAACTTGCAACGGTAATATTTCTTCTACTTTTGGAAAGAAAATGGCTCCCAAACAGAGGCTAAAAATAATAAAACTTTTTTTTACGCCTAGACTCTCCTAATTTCGTCTAGCTTGAAACGTGACCTCTACATCTAGTATGTTTTACGCTTTTTAGAACATTGGTCTTAATCACATACTCTAACTGGAGATGTGGGTAATATGAACACAAGAAAAGTGCCAATTGAGTTCTAGAGAAGGATATGGGAAAGCAAGAAATGAGATGACTTCAATCTTTTTATGATGTTGTGCCAAAATTAAGCCCTCTTTGATGGCCATTATTTAAAAAAAAAAATGATATTCTGAATAGTGAATTTTTAGAGAATGTGTGGTTTACGTGCACAATATTTTATTGTGTGAATTTGTGATTGAAAATGAGTATGAAATTTAAAGAGTTTTATTTTAAAGGGAGACAAACATGGGTTAAAGATGCTGAATTTGAATTAACTTATTTTGGAACTTGCTATTAATGTCAATGTATATTGTTGCTGTAAGTATTTTGGAACTGGGATGTGGGTCTTTTGACTAGGTTTGTAATATGACATGGTTTGAAGTGTTTAGAACACTTCAGCTGCTATGTAATTGTGCACGTCGAATGTTGTAGTTATGATTCTGTTATTTACTTCTAATGGTTGTGCTATTCTGTTAGTGTTTCAATGTGTTGTTGATGTCTGGTGTAGATGTTGATCATTGTGGTTAAGGGATATTACATGAGGGACCTTTTGCTTCAAATAAATTCAAACGTTTGGGGATTATTTATGCCAATACTCACAATATTTTAGGGACTAAATGTACCAAATACTAAAACTTTTTGTGACCATTTAAGAGAGAATTCATTTAAATAGGGATTACATAATACATTCACACTTTAAGTTTAGGGACATTTTAACTGTCCTTACAAAAGGACTTTCGACCAAGTCCACTAGCTCCAAATAGATTGGCACTACATACGCTAAACAACTGGTCAAAATACAACTCCAATAAAGACACAACAACATCAATTAACAATCCACATCACAACAAACCCAAAAATTACCCCAAACGCCATAACTTGAAGGAAAACCTCGTCTCCTTTTAACACTTTTTTCAAGTCTTTCTTCTTCATTTCTTCATCCAAAAGACCCAAAAATTCTTATTCAAGTTGAAGCTTTTGTTCTTCCACATTGATGATTTCTTGTTGGAGGTGGCGCCTATTTATATTAATCGCGCGTTTCTGTTGGATAAATTGGTGCATAATTTATATTCCACTAATAAAATATACGTGCAGGCAAAGGCAATAAAATTGCTTACATGTGCAAAATCTAATAGAAATTTGACTTACTAAAATCAAAATATGCACACAAATTTTAACTTATGGAAACATAGAAGTAATAAAGAGATTAAATAAAGCGAGGTATACGAATGTAAATCTCCTTAAGACGATTTTCACCCCTGCACTTGTGCTAACATGATCAAATAGACGTCTGTCTTTCAAGATATAACGCCTCTTTCAAAATTTAGTGCAATATTAATTTTGTCAGGCAAACCAACGCTTGAATTTACTCTTTTAGAATGGAATATATTAAATACGAAACTCAAAAATAATTTGAAAATTATTTTGACAGAATTTAGAAAAGGAAAAAAAATCAGAAATCAATTATATAGAATTGATTTAAGAGTAGAAAAAAATGGAACTAAATGTCTTTATTTATAGATTTTCAAGTGACTTATTGAATGATCACATCTTTTAACATAAATTGCACCTTTCCATATTGGATAGTGTAGATAGCACTTCATGAAAACGTCATGACTTTTCATTAACCACCTTTTTAAATAGTCACTCATTCTAAAATATGACTATTTGTGTACATCCTTTGCATTGAACAGTTGCACCTATTGGAGAGTTATTCCAATTCACGATATAAATAATAATTATTATTATTGCAACAATCTCCCATATGAATGGAAGAAATCGACTCAGAACAAGGAAGACGAAGAAGAGTACAATTGAAATATAATGCATCAGGATCAGTAACTCTTGGAACCCTTCTTAGTAAAAATCTATCAAGCTCACTTGGCTAATCAGTGAATGCAACCTTTTGAACTATCAGCCGTTATAGTTAGCCTAAAAAATAAATCAAACTCATTATATTTCATATCAAACTTTGATTCTATATTGTGTTCATTATTTCGGTCATGAACATTTTTGATACTAAAAGTACGATAGAGAATTTGCCTAAGTAAAATTTTCATAGAATTGGCCAATTTCGCACTCATATAGGCAATGTTCTATAAAGAGTACCCTACAATACTCCACTTGTATATTTTACAAGATATAGTCATATTTAGAAGCATAGTTTATCCTAATCGTTTTTTTGGTTAGTGCATTTATTTGCATCATAAAAATGGGGAGGAGTTAAAACTCCAAAATACTTATCATCAAGTCAATCATAACTACTTTTCTTATTGAACCTAGTCCGTAGGATCTCCAGTCGTTAGGTTAGATTTCCATTAAGCTGACGTATTAGTTAAGACTTTACACCCATTTAACTCGATACACAGTTTATTCACTCTCTAAATAACTCATTTGTAAATGGATTAGATATGTTATTTTTCGATAAAACAATCAGTATCGTTCCATTTGAGAGTAATTACCGAATGGTTTTATGTCTACGACGTATATATTCCGAAACTTTATCATTATATACAACATTCTGTGCCATTCCATTATACACTACAGTTTGTATCATATGATTTGTAGCTAGCAATCCCGATTAAATCATATAACAAGCACAAATTTTCACAAAATCCTTCCAAAATCTTTGAAACAATCATGCTTCCTTCTAACTTTATTGAAAATTCTAATTTCTTAAAATTCCCTAGTTATATTGAGAATTTTCACGAAACAACTACACTATCAATATTAAAATATATTTACTAATATATTTTGAATCCTTGCGTTGGATATCCAATTTTCAACATCATATACGTCCAAAGTTTAACAATCTATTCGCTATATCGTTGTTTATTATTTCAAGAAATCTCGAATATCTCAATATTCTACTTTGAAGAAAACAACGCCACCCCACACAAATCTTAGGTTCATGGAACTTAAATTGAGAATGTTATGCAAACAAAAATCATATCCGCACAATGATGGGATAGGATCAAACTTAGAGTTCGTTATCTCTTTTAAAGTTCGATCATGTTTTTAATTACATTAACTGAATAAATAATTTTATTCCGCCTCTAGTCAACATATAAAATGACTAGGAATGTCAATGTCTTGTGAAGTCTATATACTTCCACATTCAAAGTCTCGATTGAAATTAAATTAATAATCCCAATAGACATCTAGACAACATTTCAGGGAAGTTTATACATTTTCATGTATAAACTGCCAACCAAGTGTGAATAAACACGAATCACGAAAAGTCACTTCCATTTTTGTTTATCGCCTACATACATATGGAAAATAAGGCATTCTTCCTGTAGGTTCATGTTTCTCTCCAA
>CAIGRT010019700.1:0-10721 GCA_903798405.1 Fraxinus platypoda | reverse complement strand
TGTCAAAGAGCAATGAGAACAATGTATATTTCCTTTGGCTCAGCCATGACTCTTCACTCTACTGCGTTTTCAGACATCAACGAATGCGAGAACAATCCGTGTCATCAATATGAAATCTGCAGTAATACTCCAGGCAGTTATAAGTGCTCTTGCCAGCATGGTTACCTTGGTGATGGCAGCAAATTTGGTTCTGGTTGCATTGCCCAGCGTTCAAATAAAGCATCAGTGTTCGCAGGTTATAAACATATAGTTACCCCTGCAAATTTACTTATATCACTTCGCATCATGTTCATCACATTCAATCAAAAGTAAAAACTTTTCATTCGAAGCATTGTTGAGAAAGAGGGACGAAGGGAAATCCTTGCAACTTCTACTAATACCTTTAAATCATTAAACTTAAGATGAGCATAGAAATATTATGCTGAAAAAAGATTTTTTTCTTCTTTTTTTGTAATTTGAATTTGAGACAGACTCGATGAACAGGGATTTTATGTTAAGTTCAAACCATTATTTATCTAATCATTAGTTAATACATGAAAAAAATTCGGACTCATATAGGATACTTTTCCTTTATTTTCTTAATATAAATAAATAAAAAGCAGATCCATTCAACGGATTAAGGACCCAACAAGCACGGTGACCTATCAGGCTCCCAGTTCCATAAGAAATCAAACACATGTTCTATGTACAGTAAGAGAAAACCATTGAACAATTTTTGAAGGCTTAAGAAACAAACTAAAAAAAAATCTAATTTGACTTGAAGTCAAGAAAATAACGGAGAATGAAGTGTAATATAGTGATTACAGTAAAAGAAAGGAATACTCACAGAAGTGATTTTTTCTTTTCTGGTTGACTATTTGTCGTTAGTTTCTCATACACATAATGAATGCTTAGAAGAGAGTTCTCAAACAGCTGCAAATGCATGAATCTGTCTAATTTGACATGTCTCTTGCAGGTTTAAGTTCGAGCATCGGATTGTTATTACTTATAACAGTTACCTATTGGCTGTACAAAGTAGTGAAGAAGAGGAAGAAACATAATCGTAAACAAAAATATTTCAAACGAAATGGTGGTCTTTTACTACAACAACAAATATCTACTAACGAAGGCCACATAGAAAAAACAAGACTTTTCACAGCTAAGGAGTTGTCGAAGGCAACTGATCAGTTCAATGAAAGTAGAATACTTGGACGAGGTGGTCAAGGTACAGTTTATAAGGGCATGTTATCTGATGGGAGAACTGTTGCAGTAAAGAAGTCCAAGTTAGTAGGGGAAAATCAACTGGAGCAGTTTATAAATGAGGTCGTAATCCTTTCTCAAATTAACCACAGAAATGTTGTTAAGCTACTTGGATGTTGTTTGGAGACAGAAGTTCCTTTGTCGGTTTACGAATTTATTGCTAATAGAACTCTCTTCGATCACATCCATGATGCCAGTGCAGAGTTTCCTATGACATGGGATATGCGCTTAAGAATTGCAGCTGAGGTAGCAGGAGCTCTTGCTTATCTACATTATTCAACTTCCACGCCCATTTATCACAGGGACATCAAGTCGAGCAATGTCCTTTTAGATGAAAACTATAGACCCAAAGTGTCAGATTTTGGAATTTCAAGGTCTATCGCAGTAGATAAAACTCACTTCACCACCTTAGTTAAGGGGACCTTTGGCTATCTAGATCCAGAATACTTCCGGTCAAGCCAATTTACTGATAAGAGCGATGTCTACAGCTTTGGTGTTGTTCTTATTGAGCTCTTATCAGGACAGAAACCAATATCTTCAAGTGATACAGAAGACGAAAGAAGTTTAGCCGCACGTTTTTTTATGTCTATGGAACAAAATTGCCTTCATAAAATTCTTGATCCTAAAATTTTAGAGCATGATAAAGATGAAGATATCATTGATGTTGCTACTTTAGCATATCGATGTTTGAATTTGAATGGGAAGAAAAGGCCAACAATGAAAGAAGTGGCCATGGAATTGGAGAATATAAGGCTATCTAAGGGGCCAGTGACTGTCCAAAGAAATACGCTAGTAATAAGCACTGAAGTGGGATCAGTAGCGCTATCAGACCTCAACTCCACATGGACATCTAGTGATCGTGAGAGCACTGTACCGTCAGAAACCAATCCCTTGCTACATTACACTGTTTGATAGAACAAGCATGCATGTTTAATGTTCTTGCAATTAGGACTAAAACAAATTTGGTTTTATCATAAAATGCAACATTAATAAAGTATATATTGTAACTTTTTTGTAGCAGTCAGATACAGTAATTCAATATTTGTTCTCAGATGGAGAGAATAGAGAATGGAGGAAAGACAGAAGCACAGAAACCGCTCAAGTATGGGCATTGGGACCTTTAGAATTGGTCTCAGCCAAGATTTTTCTTTATTCAAATATGAAGGTTCTTAGATTACGTTTTGGAAAGTGATTCGAACGTGTGTTAAGAACCTTAAATAAATTTCTTAATGTTTACACAGATAAATAGAAAGGCGTAATACTTGAGACTTACAAGTACTATTCAATAATTCACATCTCATTTGTATATATCTTATAATTTAAATCAATTAAAACACAGATGAAAGAAAATATATATTGAATATAAAGCAAAATCTAGGAATGAATCAGAAGTCAAATACCCATTGGGGTAGAGTTCTTCTTTCCTTCTTCTGTGGCGAACTAAAATTGTGACGTAATCCAACTCACAAAGCAAGTGCAATATTCTCGATGGTACCTCCTTAAANCAAGTGCAATATTCTCGATGGTACCTCCTTAAATGAAAGCTGGAGTTTCTTTCTTGAAAGTTCATGAAATAGATAAAGTGCAAGGCATAAAAGCACTAACCGAAAATTGTGTAGAACATTTTTTGATACTAGAATATTTGTGCATGTGGTGTCACTAACCGAAAATTGTATGGAACATTTTTGATACTAGAATATTTGTGCATGTGGTGTCACGGGTATTGTCACCAAGAATAATTGGTTCAAAGCTTTTAGCTACCTGAGATTTGGACAATTACTGTGAATGTTCAAATCGAAACCTGTGTTACTTCAAATCTAAAATTATTTTTATTTGAAAAAAGTGTGGGATTGCTGAAAAATTGTTCAAATAAAAGTGAAATTGAAAGTTTAAATGGCTCACACTATAAAGGGAGAAATTTTGGACTTAAATAACTCCAAGAAAGTCTGTGATTTTGAGGAAAAAATATGGAGGGACTCACTTATAAACTTGACAAAAAAAAAAAATCTTACTTTGCAATTAAAAAACATTTAAATTGTTGATTGGAAAAAAAGGACCTGTTAATAAGTTTAGTGCATGTGCAGTGGAAATCCACCACAGATGCGGCGAAATGGAAGAAACTCACCTTGGCGTCATTAATATTAGCTAAATCTATATGCCGAAGTGAACCTCAAAACAATCTCAAACCAGGAGAGAGGGGGGGGGGCTCAAATATCTATTTAGAAACGTGTATGTATACGTGTTTTAGTCCTCCATGTTTTTCGGCCATTTCCTTGTACATGTTTCCTGTTTTGTTCTTCAATTTGAGTTCAAGTTTCTGTCTCCAACCCTCTTCAAAATAGTCCAACCTATTATAATGTTTCCAAGCTTTCCTTAACTTTATGTTAAGTAAATTCCCAACACATGACACCCCCTCATTGGAGGGGGCTCGGATAGGCCCGAGCTCGGGCCATTGAGGGGGTGCCATGTGTCCATTATGGATACCATTATGGCACCCCCTATGTACAAGTAGAATAACCCATTTAGAAAAGTGTATGTATACGTGTTTTACTCCTCCATGTTTTTCGGCCATTTCCTTGTACATGTTTCCTGTTTTGTTCTTCAATTTGAGTTCAAGTTTCTGTCTCCAACCCTCTTCAAAATAGTCCAACCTATTATAATGTTTCCAAGCTTTCCTTAACTTTTGTTTCTTGTTCTTCTTCAACTTGAATATCAAGAGGCTTGTAATCTTGTCATATATGGATGACATAGGCTTTCAACTTGAATACCAATACTAATTCTTTTCATCAAAAACCAAATACGTACACAATTCTTATAAGTGGTTGACAACAAGACTTGAACCGAAGATGTCCATTTGCTCTGATATAATACTGATTTATCTTATTTAAAAGTTTAAATGATTAAAGAATGAAAAAACTTATTTATTTAAATTATGTTTAGGAAATATCTCATCAATAATTAGGACGAGGCTATCTAAATAACACCAAAGTCACTCAAGAAGATAGTGTCAAAGTCTTCTGAAAAATTATTACATGTGGAAAAATTCATTAGAGAACATTGGTGCTTTAGAGTTGCCTTCCATTCTAAGCAATTGGTTTAACACCAACAGTATTACATCGTGGAACCATGTCTAAATGCTTTGTATTTCAACATAAACGATATATGTTCCCAAATTTCTGTTTTCAGAACTTGCAATGGACAAAAATGAAAGAATATTAAGTGTACGAATGAAAGTGAGAAACTGCACCAAAAAAAAAAAACATAACTCTTTTGTGATTTCTGCAAGAGTAATTAATTGCTATGGAATTCATATAGAAATTCTGATTATATATACTTGTAGTGCTTGTATATTTTCCATTTAAGATGTACCTTCTAGTTTGGATGATTAGCTATGCGTCTTAATAATCAGAGACTCGGGAGTCAAGTTGATTTAGTCTCTATTCATGTATCTGGTCTTCTTGTCTATAGATGTTTTTGTCTATATAGTGGACCAGCCTTCCGATTGCCTGGACATTTGAATCACCAAGTCGTGTTTTCTAGCAGTAATGCTATTTGTATATAATTATTTACAGATTGATTTACAGAAAAGAGGTAAGAACAGTTTGGAAGAGAGACAAAGAGAAAATAAAAAGAGCGAAAAGGAAATCATTTAAATTTTAATGTAATGCCATGTCATCAGTATGTACATCAATTTGTAAATGATTATTTACATGTAACATTATACCTTGTTTAAAGGTGAAGGTGTAAGTCTATCATTTATCTTGTGGTTCTTGTGGAGTTCTTGAGGGGACAAATCTTCAACTACATCAGAAGAAGTTTAGTAACACGTTTTCTTTTATCTCGGAAGGAAAATAGCTGAACACAATTCTTGATCGTCGAATTCTCGAAAATAGTTTGAAGAAAGAGATCCTTATTGTTGCTAATCTCGCACATAGATGTTTGGACTTAAATGGAAGAAAAAGGCCAACTGTGAAATAAATAGCCGTGGAGTTGGACCAAATAAGAATGTCTCCCACATGCTGATTTATGCATTTTCTTTACACATTGTGGCTTATTTGGGACAATCTTTCTTTCATTGCCCTTTCCCACAAGATTTGCATCTTCTCCTTGGTTTTTGACCTTTAGAGCTACCCTTTATTGCATAAACATCTGTTGTTGCATCTTTGTGAACTTTCCGATCTCAGTATTGTACAGTCTTGTGCATGAGTATTCAAGATTTGGTTTGTCTTTCTCATAAATCAAAGTGGTGGTAAAATCTACATATTCATCGGGAAGAGAACCTGACAATAACAAAGTTTTATCCTCATCTTCGAATACGTAATTCAAATTCAACAAGTCAGCTAACTGATTAGAGGAAGTGATATGGACGTCAAATAGTGATACCTAGTTGATATTGGAAGTGCAGGAGTTTATTTTTCTAATTGAGTCGATTTCCAATTCTCTTTCAATTAAATTTTCCTCTAGCGCTCTCCGCATCTTTCTCTTAGATATTTCCTCCACAACGGATACTTCTGATTTTCAGATATAACAAATCACGAGTTTTACCAAATGCATTGAGATTGATCATTGTGTGCATTAGTATCTTCTCCGACTTTTCTTTCCAAGCAATTTCAATTTTCTAACTTATTAGCGTGCCTAAGGTGTTTGCAACATACCGAAATTATTGTACCGTGCCAATTGTTAGGAAAAATGCATGTCAAATAATGCTAATAATAATAATAATAAGAAGAAGAAGAAGAAGAAGAAGAAGAATACCGAATCCAAAAAAATAAGAAAAACGAGAACCCCAAGAATTTACGAGGTTCGGTAAAATTTACATATGTCGTTTGGCACTACAAAGCCTGTCCTCTAACTTTAAAAGAGGAACATTACAAACTTTAGTGCAATTGTGAAATTACGTAGAACTAGAAGATTTTCGAGATATCATCTTCCTAAACCAAAAGGAAACAATATTTAACAATTTTTTTTTTTTTTTTTTTGAGAGCTGTGCTACTTTTCTTTGTTGTGTCTAATACAAAGAGTGAAGGGCTCTTCATAATTTATATAGTTTCCATAATAGACTCGTCTTTATTCAATTTTAGACTATCCCTATTAAAAAAGAAAAAGCAATTTTACTACACGTACAAAATAACTTACATAATGATTTACCGAGATCAGCAATCAAATAATTTTCCTACTTACATTTTGACACATCATCATTATATAAAACATCATGTAAATGATTGTGTACAAGAATCATTTTCCAAAAAAAGGGGGGGTCTAAATGCTTATGGGGTACGTCCAAACTAATATTTTCCCACTTAATTTTCACAATGCTCGCAGCTAGTAGGGAATGCCTTGGCAAGACTGAATATGGTTCCTATAATGAGATTTGACAAAGTTCTATTGTGGCTATCAAATTACCATGACTCCCTCAATTTTCTAGGGCTACGGAAAACACAGGTTGAGTACTGTACAAAAATTAATTAACAAAAAACAAGTTCAAGGTAACTGAAAAATCTTATCTAATCCTCGTATTCCAAGTTTATATTTGTACTACCGGAAGAGACAAGGAAGCAATTCGATTTTATTAATACGCAACTACGTTAAACCTCATTCACTCAATGTGAATGCCGGCTGTCGTTCAGTCCAACTTCTTCTCAACGCTGTCGGCAATTTGAACAAGAAACCAAATATGTTCTTTTTAAGGTGGAAAAACCAAGAGTTAATTCATTACATGACTAAGCAAGAAAAGTTTGCCACTGATTATGCAAATGAACTTGGTTTTGCATACTGCTGTCTTTATTTTCTTGTGGCTGCAGCTTCCACTATTGCTTGCTGACAATAGTAACACAACCACGGCAAAACCTGGCTGCCAAAGCACGTGTGGGAATCTGACTGTTCCATACCCTTTTGGTATTGGCGTAAATGGTAGTTGTTCCCTCAATCCGTCATTCGATATCAACTGCGATACATTTTCGGACCCTCCCAAGGCCTTTCTTGGCACAACTGATCTCGAGGTCACTGCTATATTTGACAACAAAATATGGGTCAAGAATTCCATGGCATCAGTGTGCTATGATAAAGATGGAAATACAACTATCAATAACTCGGTGTCTATCAGTTTAATGAACACTTCTTTTAGCCTGTCTACTGAAAACCAGCTCACAGTCATTGGATGTGATGACTATTCGTTGTTAGAAGATATGGAAGATTCCGTAAGTGCTTGCGTGGGTATATGTTCAAAAATCCAGGATTTGAGTGATGGAGTTTGCTCTGGAATTGGCTGTTGCCAGGCCTCCATAACAAAGGGTTTACAGTATTTCTATGCTTTCCTGTCAAGCTTGAATGATCATCTTAATGTCTGGTCATTTAATCCCTGTGGCTACGCGTTTCTTGGAAAGCAGGATAGGTACACGTTTCACGTATCTGATCTCAATAATACGTCGTTCTCATTAGATAACGTGCCATTGGTGATTGAATGGGAAATTGGGGACAAAAGTTGCACTGAAGCTCAGAATTCGACTGGCATTAGCCTATGTTATGGAGAAAGTCTTTGTGTTGATTCTGATACTGGAGTAGGGGGTTACAACTGCAAATGCTCTACAGGATCTGCAGGCAATCCTTATCTCAGTCCAGGCTGCATAGGTTAGTTATAAGGACTTTTCCCTATTCAATAAAAATATGTATACCATCATTGTTTGGCCTGACCATTATTGGGCTAATTTGATGAAACTTCCTCTGCTAGATGTTGATGAATGCGAGGATGATCCATGTGATGAATATGCCACCTGCGATAATCTTCCAGGTAATTACAGTTGTGATTGTCGGGAAGGATATCTCGGTGATGGCAGAAAAGAAGGTCTTGGTTGCATTCCCCTGAAACCTTCAACATACTCCTATATGTATGCAGGTAATTAATCTCTCATGCTATAAGTGATGAAGAATTAAGAAAGTATCAGTTTACTTGACATAGATGAAAAATACAGTGTAAACTTCTGGTGCATGTTTAGGTTCTGGTTTATTGCTAATGAATTCTTAATAAAACACGCTAAATCTGCCTTTTTAACCAGAGATTATCTGATCCATTGGCTATGATGGTACAATTAACTATCTTAACATACATGTTATGGATTTTTCATACAGGTTTATGCATAGCCTTGGTATTACTGTTCCTGTTGGGGGTTACCTTCGTGTTGTACAAAGTACTGAAGAAAAGGAAAAGAAATAAGCGCAAACAGAAATTTTTCCAACGAAATGGAGGTCTTTTGTTTCAACAACAAGTATCATCTAATGAAGATGTTCTCGAGAGAATGAAACTTTTCAGTTCTAAGGAGTTGGAGAAGGCGACTGATCGCTTCAATGAAAGCCGAATAATTGGTAAAGGAGGCCAAGGTACGGTCTATAAAGGCATGCTATCAGATGGTAGAATAGTTGCAGTGAAGAAATCCAAGTCAGTCAATGCAAAGCAACAAGAGGAATTTATAAACGAGGTTGTCATACTTTCGCAAATAAATCATAGAAATGTTGTAAAGCTACTAGGATGTTGTTTAGAGACTGAAGTTCCATTGCTAGTTTATGAATTTATTTCCAATGGAACCCTCTTTGACCTCATACATGACGAAAGTCCCAATTTTCCATTTTCATGGGATGTGCGCTTGAGAATCGCTGCAGAAGTATCAAATGCCCTTGCCTATCTGCACTATGCATCTTCCGTTCCCATTTATCACCGGGACATCAAGTCGAATAATATCCTTTTAGATGAAAAATATAGAGCTAAAGTGTCGGATTTTGGAATTTCAAGGTCTATTGGGTTAGACCAAACCCACTTAACCACCAAGGTCAAAGGGACATTCGGGTATCTAGATCCAGAGTATTTTCGGTCAAACCAATTCACAGAAAAGAGTGATGTTTATAGCTTTGGCGTCGTTATGGTGGAGCTTTTGACAGGACAGAAGCCAATATCTTCAAGTCCATCAGAAGAGGAACTAAGTTTAGTAACACGTTTTCTTTTATCCATGAAGGGAAAACAGCTTAACACGATTCTTGACCCTCGAATGCAAGAAAATGGTGCGAAGAAAGAGATCGTTATTGTTGCTAATCTTGCAGAAAGATGCTTGGATTTAAATGGAAGAAAAAGGCCAACTATGAAAGAAGTGGCCATGGAGTTGGACCAACTGAGAATGTCTTCCAAAAGCTTGTTTAGACCTTCTCTTTTCTCATCTGTACTGATTCATATTCTTTTCTAGTGAAACCTAAACATCAGCCAATCTTCTGGTACTACAATTTTGTTGTGTATTTCATAAAAGACTTGACAATGGCCAAAGCTCAGGGCGACTGAGTTTCTTCCCTTAATAAGCTTGTTTAATCTTAAGCACATTGGAAATTAATCCTCAAGTTCGGACGCATTGCAAGAAATATTGTGATTACTCTACTAAGTGTGTCGCTAATTAAAGTTTAATTTGTAAGATTTAAAAGCACTTGGAACACACTTCTTTAACCAGCCAAATTCAATGGTGAGTTCAATCCAGTATGCTTGTAACAATGAAATGAGATCAAACTCCTTTTGAGTTTTGAGAATGACCCTTGCTTCGGAAAAGACGACAACGTAGAGAGAGAGATATTTACTAGAAGACTAGTTTCACGAAGTCACAATACGAAAAGAAAAGGTTTAAACAAGTTTTAATACCGAAAAGTCGGATTACCTTTGTGTTTAGATAGAATTTGTAATAGGGGATATACCTTTGATGATTTTTATAAGTTGAAACGACTCTAAATCTAATTACAGTGATCTTAACATATCAAAATTGGCCACATTCCGGCCATTAACATAAATTCACATAACGATAACAAATAATAATTGGATTAGAGAGAATTAGATTTAGGGTGTTGCCTCCTTTCACATCCTTAGCCTTTGGATAGATGAAAATTGTCATCACTTGAATTAGGTCTATCGGAGCTCTGGAAAGGCTTCAATTTTTGGGTCAACAAATATTATTGTAATTATGATTAACTTTAATTTACATTCTTCTCAAATGTATAAAATCTTGAACATTAATTTGGATTTTTCAAGGAAATATTAAAATATTGAGTTATATATAGAGTTTAAAACAGCAGTAAAAAAGTAATTCAATTACGAAATTTTCCATTTGAAATGAATTATATACGTTTAAAAGTTTCCAATCTACTATAATTAAGAAATCATTCTCCGCCATTTATTCCACCACAACCTCCTCCATAGTCCATACCAACCCATATTTTTTTTTTTTTTTTTCAACACTCAATTTTTGCGGAGGAAAACCGTGGTTACAAAACTAGTACAACATCAATCCCATACAACTTCAAGCCCCCAAGCAAATTTAAATCAAACTCACCTTTGTATGTAGACTACCCCTAATCGATCCAAACGAACAAGACCAAGAGCCAACATAGGTAAATTTGTACCAGAATAAAAATGTTGTGATAGACCTTATGCACCCATCTTTGTCAAAAAAATCCACCAC
>CAIGRT010019695.1:0-17802 GCA_903798405.1 Fraxinus platypoda | reverse complement strand
TCAAATACCTGATTTTTGAACAATCAAACTTTCACTCTGATTTTTTAACATGGAACTTGAAAGGTAGGGTTTTATGTAATTTCCTCTTTATTCTTCCTTTTCACATTTACCCTATATTTGGTTTAGTTTAAAAAAATTGTTAAAAATTTAAGTAGAAGTTAATAATTAATTTAATCACACATTTTATTTGACTCGATATTTTATATTAACTTTTCAACTACTAAAAATTTAATTTTTAGCAAATTCAAACGGAGACTTAATATTGATAAAACCAAAATTAAAATGATAATTAATAAATACTAAATGAAATCATGTACATATGCAAAGCATGTTCAATATACTGTATTATATAATTCATCCTTTCTTTTTTTTGTTTACATTATAGGAGAGCCTAACAAATTATTTTCTTGGAATATGAAATAAAATTTGTTTAGTATGCAATGCAGCACATACCGATTAGTTTAATTGTGTAAAGAGAGAGGTCCCCAACCAACGTATTTCTTGGACAAAGGATGCGCGCATGCTATTATCTTTTGCTAGTTTTAAAGGTTAAAGTTCGGTATGAGAACTTTTCTAACTTATTTTGTACGTTAAATTAAATTTAACAAGACAACGTGGATGACAAGTTTTAATGCATATCTTACTCGTTCAATCATGTCTACTCTCATTTACAGCCTATTCTCCTTTTTTGTTGAAAATGAGTTTTGTAATAGTGAATTTTTGAAGTGGACTAACTAAATAAAGTCATTCTTCCCCTGCCGCCCTGCATTCCTGTCGCAAGGAAGGCAGGGAGCTGTTTGGAGGGAATAATTTCTTTTTAATCAAGAATGTGTGGTTAAAAAAGTAGAAATGAGTTAAGGAAAAAAATGAGTTTTTGAATAATAGAGATCAAACAAGGACACGATCCACATTATTTCCATTTTTAGAGCAACACAATTCACAATTTACATCATGCAAGTTGTGACAAATAAGAAAGAATCATTTTATTTGGGACAAAACAAAAATCAGCTCGTAACCTCTCTCTGAATAACTCACCCCCCTCCCCCTCCCCCCCGACCCCAACCCTTAAAACATGCCACTGCCTCCCCATATTTTTTCTCGACTTATACATTTTCATTCTAAAAAGGTAAATTGTGGGTTTTCACCATTTCGTTTACTATTAAATCGTTGCGTGACTTCCGACAATAATGATAATCAACAAAATACAATTATGCCCCGATTGATCCCCATTTCGAGGGTAAAATGTATTATGAAATAGGGATTTTTGGGAGAATGTGTGATTAAAAAATAAGGAAAGTTTTCGAAATAGGTGCATAATTATTATATGAAAAAATGTGGTTGAAAAAATATATTCGTCAAAAAATGGGGTTCAAACATCATCGTGAAAAAATAACGTGATTCTCATAACATCGAAAGTCAATCAATATAACATGCTTAAAATCATTACAATTTGAATTACATTTTCATATATACAAGATACCACGTTCTTCATACGACATTAATTTATTTACAACATGAATCGTGCTTTGGATATATAAAAACAGCATGAATTGGTTCCAAATCTACGATTTAATCGTGTTTTACGACTTTTGAGCATGTAAAAAGTTGACTACAAGTTTGAAAAGTCAACACAGATTCTCCATAGTGACTATATAAAATATATATTTATATATACCTAACTTTTCAATAAAACGTGTTAATAAAGTTAAAAGAACATATTAGATTGGTGTGTTTTCGAATAAAATTAAAGAAGGAAGTACGACGTGAAGTGTGCCCCCAATTTTTTTATCCAAACACGAGAATATGTCGAGAATGTTTTTCAATATATGTGAATATTCTGACAAAGTTATAAACTTCTTGAATTTAGGCTACGATAATAAGTACACAAAATTTATTTGAAGTAACGAGTCCGAACATGATCAGAGGGACACTATACTTGACGTATGATGAATTGATGGAAGTGATTAGGGCAAGTGGAATATATTTTCTTTACAAATTTTCACAATTGCACAACAATAATGATAGGATGAGAGACTCTCTTTACACATCTTTTTGGTGAATATATTTTGTGTAGCCCTAGTATTCTCCTACCAACTTTTGGAATTTCCAAGTGTATGTGACTTTAGAGACAACATCACAAAGATTCATATATCATCAATTTGAACACTAGGTCTAGATTTTTTGTATATTGGTTCCATGTGGTCAAAAATGATCTCCTACCCATAGTGGATATGAGTTATTTTGTCCATCGTTGACGTGAGTTTACAATTTTTGAAAATTTAACGTTAAATTGTCAAAAATTTTAGGTTTGATTGTTAATGTTGCAACGCCACATAGTGGTCGACATGTTTTATCCTACCCACTATGGGTAGGAGATCATTTCTATCCATGTGGTGGCCTTCGAAACTTCTTGTCTAGTTTCTTTTTATCATTTTAAGTCATCAGTTGACCTATATTTTTAGCACTAGTGCCTCGTCAAACGATATGTTTCACGTTCACCCATTTATTTTCCATAATTGTGGTAATATCTCGAGCATGTTTCGTAAAAAGTTTTGTTGATTATAAGATGTAGGTCCTAAAGAATGTGAGAAAAAAAATAAATAAAATTTGTGAGTCCTACTGAATATGTAGATAAAAATATTATTGACTAGTTTATAATCTTGAAAAAAACTGAGGCAAACAAACACTTTCTTTCCTTGTTCATTGTTCCTCTTCATCCCTTTTGATTTCTAAAATCAAAACTAATTTTAATTGGAGTCGCAACTCCAAATTTCTGCCTATAATTTATCTTTTGAAGCTCCAATTTAATAAACACTTGAACATCTACATTTCCACCACCAAGGGCTAGCGATTTTTTTCTTTTTCTTTTCAGAATGGTCCAAAAGTCATTCTCTAATGTCACCAAAAGAACAAATGGATGTGCTCGAGCTAGAAGTTTTTATCAATATCGCTATGCTATCTAGTGATCACTAAAAATATATACCGCAAATGCACAGGTCACGTTCAAGTAATAAAGTGGACTAATGAGTTCGGATTATCGATCTCATGATGAAAATTTTCTTTTAATTACACAATAGTCACTTCAAATTCTAACAACGAAATACACACAATTGAATTTCGTTTTAGAATGTGTAAGAAAAATAGTTTGAAATTCAATTAAAATAACAATTGTAGAAGTTGTGGAAATTTTGGATTATAAAAGAGTTAGGACTCATGATTTTATTTAATCGTCGTCTAATTAATTTTTAATAAGTCAAGAAAAAAACAAATTACTTAGAATATAGATGAGTCAATGAATTACCTAGAATTATGAGTATATCTCTATATCGATTAAAACAAAATCAATTGCATTAAACCTTTGTGAAAATGAGTCAATGAATTACCTAGAATTATGAGTATATCTCTATCTTTTACAAGAACTTAGGGCATTTACTACTTTGGTCTAAAATGCACAATAATTTCTCAATAATTGTACAAATCATACAACACAATCATCTACAGTAAAATCTCTATAAAATAGTAATGTTGAGAGCGAGAGAAATTATTATTTTAGAGGGGTTATCAATTTATAGATAAATGAATAATTTATTGATTTATCGATAAATGAATATTTATTAATTTATAAAGTTTTTTTAATTTATTTTTATAACTTGTATTATATTTTACTATAATACATGTAGGAATTTTTTTTTCAAAAAAAAAAAAATATTGAATGTGGTAAAATTCAAATTTTAGCACTTGTTTGAGCTCCATTATTTGGGAAAAAAAAATTTTGATTTTAGAATAGTGATTTTTGAAGAATGTGTGGTTAAAAAGTAAGGAGAATTTTTTTATTTACGTATAATATTATTTTATTGAGAACTTTGTAGTTGATAAAATGAGAGAAAAAAAAATGAATTAAAATTTAATGGGGGCCAAACGGGAGCTTAATCTATAAGCACATAAAAAGGCACAGACATACACATTAAAGAGGAAACGTTAATGTATATGCATTAGCTTCAAAGTTTGATATCTTGAAAAATTAATCATTTAAAGTTATTTTATGTGCACTTGGAACATAATCTCTACGGTCATTAGTTTTAACTTAAGATCCCCAATCATTCCAAATTTCATATATTGTTCTTCCATGGCGTCTCATTTGAAATGAATTAAAAAATCTACATTGACTGATGAGATGAGGAGAGCATTGCGTGAATATAAAAACGAACATCCCTCTTCTAGTAAAAAAGATTTGCAAAAGTGGATTCAAGAAAATTTTCATCTCTCCATTAGCCAATGAACAATAATTAACACTTTCAAGAGGTGGACAGAATATTTGTCGAAGGAAATGAAAAATAGCAATGTTAAGAGGCACAAATCAGCAAAATATCCCGAGTTAGAAAATGTATTGTACGAGTAATTTCTCCAATATCAAGAGAAAGTAAATATGACTAAAGAAATTATCCAGATGAAAGCAATAGAGTTTTTGCTCAAAATGTATGGTGAAAGCAATTCAGAATTAAGGGCTTGTTTGAGCCCCATTTTCTCAAAAAATGAATTTTGTAATAGTGTTATGATGGATAATGTGTGGTTAAAAATAAAGAAAATTTTTGAATTTACGTATAACATTATTTTATTGAAGAACATGCGGTTGAAATTGGGTCAAATTACTGTTCGAAAATATATTTTGATGAAAACAATGGGGCTCAAACAAGGGCTTAATTTCTCAAGTGGTCGGCTAGAAATGTTCAAATCAAGACACGGGATTAAATCTTACAGACGATTTGGTGAAAATGGTTCAATTGTCCTAGAGAACATCGAAAATGCTTTACCTGGAATACGAGCTAAATTGGAAAACATGGATGAGTGATTTACTTTTTCAAAAATTTGTTTGTTGGTTTGACAAGATGATCAATGGTAGAAGGGTCTGCTTATTGTAGACAATTGCCCAATTTGTCCAAGGATGATTGAAGGTTTGAGAAATGTTGAATTATTTTTCTTGCCTCCAAAACGAACATCAAAGATTCAATCATGTGATGCTGAAATTATTTGAGCGCTAAAAATTCATTATCGACGTCGCTTTTATTCTAACGTCTTGGAAGGATACGAGCTAGGAGCAACAAACCTGAAAAAATAAACGTATTGAATGCTATCAATTTTATTAATGCGACTTGGAACATTGATGTGAAGACAACTATTGCAAATTGTTTTCGTATGAAGATATTAACGTTGAACCAAAAATTAGTAAATATGAAGAAATCAAAGGATTAGGTGAATCTATTTCTAGTCTATGCTATAGAAATGTAATGGATGCCGAGTACATTTTAAGCTATCCTAGTGAAAATGACGCAATGATGTAATCTCCTACTAATGAAGATATTATTTTGAAAAGGAAGCCAATTGAAAATAATATTGTCAAATGAAAAGTTTGTTAATTTGTGTTAATATAAATTTTTTATAAATTTAAACAGCTATTGATCTCAGAAAAAAAAATTATTATCTTTAAAATTTAATGAGGTTATTAATTTAATATACTGGCCTCCAAAGAATTTTATTATTTAAGCAAAATTATTAATTTATCGAAGTTCTACGGCGACATTAAGGGTAACTCCATTTTTTGAGAGCATAGATTTTATAATATTGATTTTTTTGGAGAATGCAATTTAAATAGAAAAAAAAATTGGATCTACATATAAAATTATTATATTGAAAAATGTGTATTTAAAAATAAGTTCGAGAAAAACTAAATTTTTAAAAATGAGACTCAATTAGTATATGTATAATCCAAAACATATAAAATGACCCAAATTCAAGGTAACTTGTACTTGCATGAGAATCAGGAAAGAAAAGAGAAAATAGCGTACACTATTTTACAGTCAAAATTGTCTTTTCCATCTAACTAAAATAAGATTACCTTCTACTTGTCCCCAACATAAACAATAAATCACCTGCTAACAGTCTATTAACAAAACTTCTGCCAATCATACAATCACCAAATAAACGAATGTCAGCACAGAAGGCAAGTATTCACTTGGTGCATGTTTGGTACAGCTGAACTCGACCAAACTCGGTAGTATAAATTTTGTCCAGTGTTATCAAATCCTCCTTGCCGAACATGTCATTGAAGGGTTATAGCAAATATGAATCAAGACTAGCAGATCTTCATAATTCACCCGAAATGATAAACCCACCTATATTCTGCCAGTCCTTCTAGCATCAAGAACACAACCCCTTGTATATAATTTTCCTCTTGCTTCATCTCCTATTTAATCATTACAGATTCAACGTTTCTCCTAAAGAAAATCCAAACTGCTTATAAATCTCGTACATTTCCTTGAATGATCCGCTTCAAACCTCTCATTCTCATTCACCCTTCTCGTCATTAAGATGGCAATAACAGTTCCCTTCCTTAGCTATATTTTCAACTTGACATAATTTTTGTCATTTTAGCCTACAAATCTCTCCTTGCCTTTTTTCCCAATTTAACCACCGTATAATTTACATGGTCTTTCCTGTTTAACTCATCACAGTTTTAACTATTCCTATGAACTCCGGCCTGTAGGTTGTAACCTAACATGTTCATGTGCTTTCAAAGCCTCAGAAGTGAAATTCTCCAAAGCCTTAAAGATAGGAACCAAACCTCCTTGTAAACTGCTAGAAGCCGCATCATGCACCAATTTGATAGCATCCTTGTGCTTTATTCTCTCATCAGCCACTCGTTGCCTCATAGAATCCAAATCAACCTTCAGATCATCCGATGGCAAAACTCCATTTTCTGATGGAACCATAGACAAACTTGTTTTGTCTGACTTCGTGTGGTGTTCAAGCTCCATTCGTCCCCTCTCTGTCCTGTGTGTTCTAAGTTGTTTCTCAAAATCCTTCGAAACAAAATCTGCTTTGAGCCTTTGACGCTGCTCTTCGTTTTGTTTTTCCCATAGTTGTCGCAAGCTTGAAGCGAATGTATTCATCGTATTTGCCACCCGCACCTCAGATATGGCTTCCATGGCTTGGTTCCAATCATTACAAATTACAAAAATGGGAGGAGCTCCAAGCCGACCTGGGGAATAGGGAACCGGGCCATCAGGGGTCTCTTCGGGCTCATATTGAAGACACCGCAGAAGCCAGCCGTTTAAGGATTCAACATAAGACTTCTGAGTGCCAATCCAATCATTAAAGCGCTCACACCATTCACGAAGCTCCATCTCAAGTTCAGCGGTGGCCCTTAAATTTGAATCTGTTCGGAAACCAGTATTGGCTCTGAGCCGCCGTAATTTACTCTCCATGATAGCTTGAAACTGCTTCTGATGACACCTGAGCATCGACTTCCACATTCTAATCAGCCTACATATTACAATATACCAATTAAATAAAACTGAAAGAGCAAGCACCCTACATAATATTTAATGCAGGAAAGGATCATCATATCACTTTAATAATTAAGGAACGAAGATCAAATAAAAATGTTATCCTATAATAAGGTAGGAGTATAAGTCGAGCTCAGTTGCGGTTTCTGGTGGGGTTGGGGGAGAAGAAACTTTAAATCACCATGACATGCTATGGATGCTAAGACATTGCCATCACTCTTCAACTCTAATTGGAAATAAAAATAAACAAAGAAAAATGACAGAATATGATGGGAGAATATCGGGTTCTCAGCAGCAGACGTCATCAAAAGCATCTGCAATTATTCATAAGCTCAATGAGCCAGTAATTGGAAGAGAACCTTCCAAATTTCTACATTATTCTTTAATATAATACAAAACAACAAACAAGTGGATGTCAAAAGTATCAGTTAAAACAGTATCCATAATAGTTAGAAAAATTATTACAATACCTGGACTATGAAATGGTTTTAAAACATGTGTTGATAGATTCATCTATCCTACGATCCTTAGCCAGTGTCGCCTGAGACTAGTGGTGGCAACGAGCCGAGCTGACACAGGACTCAGTATCGGCTTCTAAAAAAAAAGGCTCGAACTTTTTGGGCTCGAGCCTAGCCCGGGCTTGGCTCGTCCCCAAAAATGGAGCTTGGCCTGAACCTATAGCGACAGGGGCGGACACAGACATTTTGAGTTGGAGGGCACAATCAAGCACTATACAGATCGAATACTTTGTTCTTGATTTTTGAATGATTCATACTTAACTCGAGAAAATGCTAATTTACATTTAAAAATCATTCCTTCATTAATATTTTGTTCATCATTTTCATCCATTTGATTTTGAAAAGTCACTTTATTAATATTGTGCTCATCACAAGAAAATGTATATTTACATTAAAAGAATTTATAGTGTATTTGATACAAACAATAAATAAAAATAATTTATTCAAGCCTCATTTTTGGAGACAAGCCAAGCCCGGGCTCGAGTCAAGCCCAAAAAGCTCAAGCCTTTTTATACGAGCCAATACCGAGCCCCGAGCTTAGGTTAGCGAGCCGGATAGGCTCGTTACCACCACTAACAAAGCTGTTGTTTCTTAGCTAAGAAGCACTCTCACAAAGGCTATGAATTAGTTCTCGACACCAACACTCCTAGAAACTTGTCTAAAAATCCATTGGCCAAGTAAAAAAATTAAGATTAAAGTCAAATTCTGGATACATTTAGATAATCCTCGAGAAACACTTCTTGAACAAGATCAGACACTTTGTTACTTGGAACTCTATGGTCAAGGAAAGCTGAACATAACTGAAAAGAGCAGAGAATTATCTCTATTAATCTTCAAACTACGTCTTTTTTCACATGCAATTGCACTACCAAGACATGTATCTTTTAAAATAATATTACACGTATATGCTTAATTGATAGGCACACTCCAATACACTTGCATCAATTCATTAGCAATTAGTATGGCCCTAAAGTGTCTATCCAAGTTCTAGAGAAAGTGTCACGTCCACGCATCCATGCCTTGTGCCCATTCACGTGCTAAGAAATCATTTTACTAACAATTGTATAGACTAAATTATTAAAGTGAAGTACTTCATGCAGCTGTATATACTCAAATGCTACTGATGGAGAATAAAGATAGGAATTGAATGTCTAAGAAGATTAGATAGGAGATAAGAGATTGATTTAAATTATATTTCAGTAGTTATATAGACGATTTTTTTTATCATTTTAACAGCTGTTATTTACTAGAAGTTTTTTTTAGATTTAAGTTCTTTAATAAATAGGACATAGGATTTCATTGTCCGGAGACTTATTGATTGTTGATATTGAATACAGATGTCTTCCTCTCTTCTCAATTCCTGTCTCTCCTCTCTATCCCTTTCTGTGTTCCGTCCTGCATCAGTTACATCTACTCCAACTTCGATTAAGCATATGATTGGAAAGTGTTTATAAACAGGTGTGTTTATACACAAATAAAAACGAGTGGTGGATAAGCGGGTAGTACTTGTGAGTTCCAGAAATGTGGATAAAAACTAAAAAATGATTAATAAACATGTGTATAAACACTGTCCAAACATATGCTAAATTGTATTGGATAATCAGTATGAACAGCCTCAGATGCAAGCTCAGGTCTAGAACCCAAGAAAACCCACGACTAAAACCAAGAAAGCAGATTTCACACAAAGTTGTACACATTGTCATGTCATGTCATCAAATCCGGCCGATAAAAAGAACAAGAGAACTTACAGTTTTCCAACTCCAACATTCATGAAACATCATGTTCAGTTTGCTATGCTTAGGCTCCAGTTTTGAAGGGAAGGGAACAAGAGTTTATGAGAGAAATAAAAGGAAATCCATATTCCCTTCCCTTCTTATCCCTTCTTTCCCAAACAGCCAGAGAATTACTGTCTTTTGTTCTTAATTTTTCCTTTGATGTTTTGTTATTACTTATTCCCCGACTTTGTTGCCATTTGCCTTTTCATCAGCATGTTGTCAACGGCTAATAATGGCATGCACACCTCAATCAACAGCAGTGTTTTTACATTCAATAATTGTACATATGTGCATACAAATACAATTATATATAAAAATGGTCGTGATTGTGGATATGCACAAGCCACCTTTAGTCATGAGCATTTTGTATAACAAATTTAAACAATCAATTCAATCAGCAGCTATCACGACATGTGCATGACAATCAACAGCAATTTTACAAATCCAATTATTGTATGGAAGAAATTACAATTATATATATGGAAGAAAATGGTCATACTTGTGGATATGGACAAGCCACCTTTAGTCCTGATCATTTTGTATAACAGACTCAAACAATCAATGTAATCAGTTGAATACCAAAACACGAAACAATTTCAACAATGCCGTTCATTCATTTATATAGATAATAGAAGGGGGACGATAAAATAGTACTGAGGGAGAGACGGAATAAGCAAGTCTACTGACTGCTCCATTCATGTTTTATGGTCAACAAATCTATAATGTTCAATAAAAAAACATCATATCAGGGAGCATGTACTTACCCATGAATTAATTCAGTAATTTGGGGTTGCAACTCTTTATCCCTCAACTCATGTATCCTGCTCGAAATTGCATCAATTGCTTTAATGCTAACCTTGAGCCTAGTTAGTGATCTTCTGATCGCAGCTTGAGTAGCTTCAATCTTACCAGAATCAGCTCCTTTCTCATCTAAACCTTTTAATCTCTTGCATTGCTTTTCATACATCACGCGCAGTTTTTCTTCTTCCTGATCAAAGTAACCACCTATCAAGACTGAGCAAGATTGAATACCTAGATAACTCTGACAAAGAATCTTGATTCAGACTTGACATAATCATTATTAAAAGAATAAGAAAAAGGGGAAATTTCAGGTAAGGTTTCAACACATGCATCATGCAGAAAGCTCACTTCACACCCTCAGAATTCGAGACAAGCAGCCTGTAGCCAGCTCACAAAAGAATAAATTATAATTTGTGAAAACCAAGATACGTTGAGCATTCTACAATCTACCCGTACCCAAAAAATTCTAAATATGTGAAGTCATTTCAGAATCTGCAAATGACACATCGCAAGCTCCTAATATCCAAAAGCATGTGTAGTGGGACTGGGACACAAATAATATTATTTTTGTTAGAAAAAAATCTTTTTCGGAAAAAAAAAAAAAAAAACTGAGACTATGACAAGTTTCTTTCCTGATAAGGTCTATCAGTACTTTGGAACTGTTTTATGTATATTTCTAATGCTATGCGATTTCATATTTGTTAAATTTTGTATTACATGACAAGTTGAAAAGTTCAAATGATATAAATGTTGTAATCGTTGCAGTAACAATATTTTAGCATCAAGAAATCAGAAAACCAGTTCAAATGATTCCTTCCATTGGACACAGCATTTCAAACTCACAATCTAACTTGGGTCTTACAATATATTTGGTTTTTAGTCACATAAATTTTCTCCTGGGATGGAGATTCAGCTCTCGCTCAAGGACAATACATATGGATAATTCAATCTAATATTGTGCATAACGATCAACAGTCCCTGCTCTTTCAACTACATGCATGGTATTTCACATCTGAAGCACAAGACCATCAATTCAAGTGCAAAATGAAATGTACAGATGAGAAACCATAAGCACCAGAATTTTCAACATAATCTATTATATGAGAGGAAATGACAAAAACCAAGAGAAATGAAAAGGGAACAAGGTGTGGTTAGGCTCTTAAAATATTAAGCTATATTACCTTTACTTCCTTGTACAGTTTTTCTTCCCATGCATACAGCTTGTCCAGTGTGGAGGAAAGGTTACATACTTGGGAGTTTGTGTCCATCTCAACATCCCCGAAATAAGACTTCGCCAACTTCGATGTTCTAGAAGCTAAGTTTATTGAATGCATTGATGGAGGATTTGATGACAACAGGGATGGAGCAATAGGGTGCAAAATCCTGGAAAGAATTACTGTGAAAGGATTTGCAAGTTATAAAAAAATCTCAAGGATATGGTAAGAAAATGACTTGTCATTACCTCAGAAGAAAACATCAAATATACCTAGCGATATTATTAATAGAATCAAAAGATGCATCAAGGAAACTAAAGGCATGTGGGCACAAAAATGAAGAACCAAATACAATTTATTAAAAGAAAAAAATAAAAAAAGAGGAAGATCACAGAACTATATAAAATGAAAAACGAAGAGGCCAACTTCTAAAGCAAATTAAACTCTAAAGCTATAACAAGCAATATGCACATATTTTATTTAAGTGTCAATCATATATCCATATTTTGAAGGAAAACAAACTGGGTACTCACGTCTATTCCGCAGAGAATGTTTTAATAACCGACATCTAACAAGTAACAACCATAATCTGTTTAGCCATACAACTAGATAATACTAAATGTACCAACACAGAGAACAATTCGAATAGTCTAAACTCTTCACTGGTAGAAATAACACTAAACTACAGGGTATTCCAAGAAAAATCCCACCTTTCAGAAAGCCGGGATGATAAGGCACCTTCCCAACTTCAAGCATCCTTGCCACTTCTTTCCCATAGCTAGAGGCAATCTGGAAGTCATCCCTGATTTCAGCCACAACCTCACGAATATCTCGAGTACCATGACGAGACAATGCAGTTAAGCTACTCAACTTGGAGGAATCAGCTTCATGTTTTGGTGTCTCATCCACCTCAAAACTCACCCTTTTCTTCTTCACAGAACCACCCTCGTCTACACTCTTTGACACGAGACTTTCTGAACTGCTTCTCTCATCCGTCAAACTAATCGACCCGGTAGCATCACTATTGGGCGACGGACCTTCCATAAGTGTCCTCTTAGTATATTCCGATGGCACTGATCGTTTAGCACTTTCCTCACTACTCCATGAATGCACTGATCTAAAACTATCCTCGCTATTCATATGCAGTGCCCCTGATCTTGAGCTGTCCTCACTTTTATGCATTGGCCCTGATTTTGAACTACCCTCACTATTTTTATGCAGTGGCACTGATCTAGAACTAGGAGTGCTTGGTTTCGAATTCTTTCTCGTTTCTGCACTCACTCTTTTCCCCTTTTGAACCTCTCTATAGACCTCATTTTCTGTTTCTTCCTCCAAATCAGGAATACCCTCCCTCTCTCTCACTTCATTTGAATCCGGGCTGCTAGAAATTGATCCATACCCATATCCACCAGTTGAATAATAACCCTGGTACCCGTCATCGTGCCCGTCAAACAGGTTAAAGAAATCCCAGGCCGTGGCCTTGGGCGATGGTGGAGGCGGTGGCTCTTTCGGAGGACTCACTTTCACACCACCATTTCCATAAGGGGCCGGATAGTTCCAATATGAATTCAAGTACCCATTAGTCGGTTGCTGGGGTGATGCCGCCTCCTGAACCACTGTTTTCATCTCCGGAGCTGACTTCCTCATGTAATACACATTCGAATTACTGGAATAATATCCCGGCATTGGCTGTGGCTGTGGCATTCTCGGTGGACCCCACAAGTACTGATCCATCGGTTGTTCAATCGGAAAATAAGAGGAAGAATAAGGCTGCCCATATGAATTAGACGGTAGTGGGTACGAATACGCATTATTCATCATCTCATGACCGTATCCGTACCCATGCCCATTATATCCACCCTGCGGATTATGAGATGAATCCCCTTGTTCAACATGATGCAAATTAATTTTATCCTCATCATCCTTGTTTGTATGTCTATGTATACGGTGATGGTGATGATTCCAATCATCTTCCTCATCATCATCATCATCCGAATCTGACAAATGTATATGAGACTCATCATCCTCATCACCATGGGCATGTAAAACAGACCCACCATCAGAACTCGATTTTCCTGGATTATGAGAAGAACCCTCGTGGTTAATTTTCCTGGATTTCTCCAACGGCGGAAGAACTAAGGAAGGCGAGGACAGAGAGGAGGAAGAAGGGGAGGCAGTAATTAGCTCCTCATCCACGAATTTCTTGAGTGCATCGCCTACTTCCTTGAGGAACTTGAAGTATGAAACATGGGCCGCCGCCAGGGCAAAGCGGTGGTCGGCGGCGGCTCTAATGAGTTCCCTCCGCTCACGGCAGCGGACCACCAGAGGCAAGTCGTCCGCCTTGGACCCACTACAGCCCATGTCACAAAGCAGAATCTAGGGGTGAAATTTTCTGCAGTTGCATTGTGAATGTACAGAAAAAAAAAAAAATCAAAAAGGAAAATTCAAAGCAGGTAGAGAGAGAAGAAATCAGAAAATTCTAGAGAGTGAAAATTTGGAGCTGAATTCGGTCACAATGTAATGGAATCGTAATGGCGGTGGGGCTGAGAGGAATGGTACACGCTATGAGGTAGAACATCTGGTTTTTGTAAATTTCAATTTCGGGTTCATACATGGAGTTGGTGTGACATGAAGACCTGGAAATGTAATGTAGTTATATGGCAAGAGAAAGCGAGTTGAAGAAAATTCAAACCAAATCTGACCGTAGAAATTGAAAGAAGTGAATCTTTGTCGTTGGTTCATTAGGTTTTCAAGAAAATCTGTAGTAATTTCTTGATTATCCTCTCTCCATTCTGAATCAGTAGATGAGTATTGTGTAATGTGTGTTTCTTGGGATTTGTTTCGTGTGTGTGTCAGTGTGTGTCAAATAAAGAAGTACATGTGATGAGAAGTGTGTGTGTGGAGTCGGGGTGGGAGGAGAAGAAGAGATGAAGGGTCTTGATCTTGAAGAGGTTTTATGAGTTTTGATTTGAATTTTGGGGTTTGGCTGTGAAATTTGATTTGTTTTCTTGTGGGGTTTTAGATGAGCACGAGAAGATAAGGGATGGGGTGAGGTTGGGCGGGTGGGTGGGTGGGGTAGGGGTATAGCAAGGGTAAGGGTGGTGGGGTTGTCAGCAATGTCATATAGGCAGGTTGGGGGGAGAGGAGCTAGCATGATTAGCTCTATATTTTTTGTCTACCCTCCTTTTCACTTTTTCCCTCCCTTTACATGTATGTTGGAGTGGGTGTGCAGGTGGGGGTGTTGAGGTTTGGTATTAAAAAAGCAACCCCAATAGTGTAGGGGTTGACAAAATATCAAACTAAATTGAAATCGAATCCAATCGAACTTATCGAATTAATTCTTAGAATCAATAGTCATTTGATTCTGGTTTCAATTTTAGAACTAAAACCATAATCAAGAATCGAACTTAATTTTTATTAATATATATATATATACAATAGTAATTCAACCCCTGTCTGAGTCATATTTATTTTTATTCTTCTACTCATTTTCAACCACAAATTTTTTAATAAAATAATATTTTCTATCACATCAATAACTTGTTCTTCTTTTTCAATCACACATTCTCCATTAATCTACTATTCTAAAATACATTCTTCCAAAATAATGTGACTCAAACACACCCTCAATTAGTAAATCATTGTTATTAGACAATATTTTGTATGGGGACGGAACTTGATGTTTGTGCATTTAAATTATGACTATGTTTTTTAAGTTAGTTTGGACTTCTATGAATAAATTTTATTACACAATATTCCATTTGATGACTGATAATTTAAAATTGAATTTGATGAATATTTGATTTTTTTTTATTTAGACATATATTACCAACTTATGAATATAGTGATAGATTTTTATTTGCATTTATCATTTGAAAATTTAGGTAATGGAACCAGAACCAAAATAAACAAAATAAAACCAGAACCGTTTCAATTTTGTTCCATATCTTGAAAATAATAATCATTAGTTCCATTATAAAAAATAAAATAAAAATCATTAATTCATGGTTCGATTCTCTTTGAAGTAGAACCAAATGTAACAATGTCCACACCTAAATAGTTGTGTAAAATTAGGTATAAATTGGTATCTTCAAAATCACTTTGGCATTCTTGTTTACATTTTGAAGGATTTAAATTCAAATTTCGCTCCAATGAAAATATTTAAATTCATTTTTTACCTCTTGTGAATGTAAAAAAAAAAATATAAATTTACATCTTTATTACATTTTCTTCTAAAAAATACAAAATGCATTTCATTTTCATCTCTCAATTGGAGATATTTTCAGCTACTTTGAAGATCTAATTCACAATTTAGATCTATTTTACACCACAACTAAAGATACTTTGAATGTGAATCTTTTTACAAATCATCGTAACAATCTTACTATGTTTTAGGCTCCATTAAGACAAGATAAAGAGAGTTAGAATTCTCCTACCATGTCAAAATGTGAATTTTCGAAATGTGTTCTTTCTATATAAATATCAAGGGCCACTTTGATTATTATTTTTTGAAAATGGATGAAAAGTGATGTTTTTTGAAAATATATGAATAGAAAGTATGAAATAATTATGGATTCACGTGCAAAATTATTTTATTTAAAGATTATGTAGTTTCAAAGAATATGTACCAAACAAGGGCTAACGAAGCCCCGTTTGAGTTACATTATATTTTTCATTCACATTCTTCTATTCATTTTCACATTCTTCAATAAAAAAATATTTTCCATCACATCAATAACTTTTTCTTTTTTTTAAACCACATATTCCCCATCACATCAACCAAAAAAATGCATTCTCTCCACAAAGATACCTACCAAACAGAGGCTAATGTTAAATTAAGAGAGATGCTACGTGTACAACCTCCTCACAATGGAGGGTCCCATGCTTTTTTTATTGGGCGCGGCACCTCTATTGTGAGGGGGCTGTACACCAAACTGTAAAATTTAGTGTACAAATAGCAAAATTCTTAAGTTAATTGGATTCAATTCTTTCGAGTCAAGTTATTTTATGAAAACCAAATAATGGAAATATTATGAAGTAAGATTTTCACTTTAAAAGTATATTGAAGCGAAAGCAGTCATACTTTAGTTGTCACGAGATAACTACAATTAGAATTTTAGTAAATTCATGCACCGATATGTTGGTTCTTTCTTGTTCAGTATTTGATTATGTACTATTTTATACATTTTCGTTAAAAACCAAGGGTCGAATAGTTATTAACTTGTCGTTTATTTTAACTTTTGACATTGTATAGTAACCATAAATCTTTTGTTCTTATTACATTTCATGTCAAAAATTTAATATTATTTAAACTAAATGATTTGGTTTTAATCATTATCCTTTAGGGTGAAAACTGTTAGACTATGACATTGTACAATCAATTTCTAAGTAACTTATTTAAGTCAATATATTTTACTTTTTCATTCCTTTTCAAAAAGAAAATTGTGACACATTCATAAATACTTTTATAAATCAGATATTGGGTTAATTCTGACCAACAAACTTTGTTTAAACATCATTTGTGGGCCATTAATTTTTAGCAATACAGAAAAGTATCATTTTTTAGGTTGTCCTAATCAATAGTTTAGACTTTGTTCTCCAAGTGATCGACCTTTTTCCGAATTTTTAGGATGTCAAAAACGTGTTTTTGAATTTTGTTTCTTTCGGTTGTTCAAAACGTGTTGTCTGAATTTATGCCAAATAGCATTTTCTTTGTAATTTAACCTTTTAGAATTTATTCGTATGTTCTTTAACAATTGTGTTACATTTACATCTTAACTTACATATTTATTTACAAATAGATGACGTGACTAGATTTTATTGAATCAAAATCTCATAAAAAAAAAAATTCTCACTTTCTTTTTGACACTTTATCAATATGTAGAAGTTAGATAAATGGTGAGTATAACAAACATTTTCCCTTTTTTAATTAGTTGAAATGTCTATTAAGGATTATTAGGCACACTCTAAATGGTTGTGCTACATATACATCGCAACTTAGAAATTTTTTTTATCAATAGCTGATTAGACGACCAATCAAATAAAAAAAAAAATCATCCACTTTCTTTTTGTCATTAACCCATATTACATAAGCACAATCATAGGAGTTGTTACGGGTCCATGTTAGACCCGCCACCTCACCCTCCACGTG
>CAIGRT010019678.1:0-15613 GCA_903798405.1 Fraxinus platypoda | reverse complement strand
AAACATTTTCGCTAGACTGTCGCTGAGCTCTCGCTCAAGCGACAGGGTTAGCCAGGAATTTTTTTAATCACGATTTAAAGGTTTTTTATCCGGCCCATTCAACCCTAACCCTATCATATAAATACCAGAACGCCACAGAACGTAAATTCTAAGGTTGAAACATAGAGAGAACTTGAGACCTTCATCTTTTCATCTTCCAATTCATTGAGAGACTTCAACCTTCATTGATTTGATTATACTTGACGAAGAAAACATCAATTCCAGTTAATCCAAATACGAAGCTTACTGAGGAATGTAGAGTTCTTCAAGAATTCACAGGAGATAGACGAATCCACAAAGCTAGGGGTTAGAGAATCCAGGAGGGCTTTGATATTGTGGTCAATGAGTTGATGCAACAGCGCGCAATCCAGAAGGGCTGTCAGATTGCAGTCGGGAGTTGGTGTAGGGGCACGCAATCCAAGAATCTGTTAGGATCTCAGTCAGGAATTGTTGCGAGGCACGCAATCCAGGATGACTGTATTAACTTCAATCACGAGGTCAGAAAGTTCGTGTCGTCGTCTTGTCTGGCGGACTGTAAATTCGATAGTTTAGAGTAGATTTTGACTGGCAAAACGCCCGGAGTTTTTACCCAATTGTGGTTTCTCCGTGAGCATTCCACGTGTTTTTTACTGCTTTATTTACTGTTTTCATATTCTGCGATATTCAAACATAGGGTAATTGGACTGTATGCTTAACCATTTAGAGATAATTAATTAGTAACTTATTGCTGGTTAATTACAATTTTTAATTCTGCATTTACACCTATTGACCCTCCTCTAGGTGTAGTTTGGATCGAACTGCATAAATTTCATGACACTTGAGCTATCATTTGTTGCAAATTTATTGAAGTGTTAACATTTATTGATACTTAATTCATTTGTATCATTTATTAAAAGATAAGTGTTAATTGTAAAAATATTTATCATATTTGTGAGTCATATTGAGGTCCTTTGAAAGGTCAATATGTTGGGTCATATTGAGGTTCCGTAAAACTTAATATTGTATAAAATTGGTACTCCTTGTTTGTAAGTCATGAAAGTGTTGTAAGGGTTTGAATTATACCATAAGTTAATCATTATAGTGAAAGACCTTACTCGTTATGGAGAGTTTGGTAACGAATGAAGTAAATCATTGATTTGAATCGAACCTCCATAATTATATTATTTGTATTTCCTCTTCTATTTTACTGACCGTTTTTATATTTGTTCTTATCATTTGATTAATTTATTGACTCTTAACTTGCTTGAATTTAGATTAATTTTTAAAAAACGTTTAAAAAACAAATTCATCATCTCTTGGTTAGTTATTCTTGGTCTATCACAAATTAATTTTAGTAGGACAATGTGTGCTTGAAAATGAATTAAGAAAAAAATGAGTTTTAATAAATGAGATCCAAACATGAACTAAGTCAAACGAAGAAAAAGAAATATCAAATCCATCAAACTAACCCTACTATCCATTCGTTTGAGCCCCAGTATTCAAAAACTCTTTTATTTTTATTTATTTTTTCCAAATTCATTTTAAATCATACATTCTTTCGATAAAATATTCTGCACATAAATTCAAAACTTCTTCCTACTTTCTAAACACGCATTCTTTAAAAAATTACTATTATAAAACTCATTTTAACATAAAAATAGGACCCAAACAAGGGCTATATATGCTTTAACACAAACCAGCTCAGAAATCAAGTCAATTAACAATAAACAGAAAGAAAAAAGAAGCCTAAAAAATCTGGGTGTAATAGTATCGTGTAAAAGAAAATAAATAAATAACTATTGCATTTGTAATCTAAATTAAAATATTAATTGGATGACAGGGCCCAATTTTGTAATTTTCCCTTGAAATAAAGAGTCAAATCGACTTGGCCGACGAGTAGGTCAGGCTGAGCAATCGAGCCAATCTAGGCTTAGCATGGGTCGATAAAGGGGACATGCTAGACTAATATCAGGCCTTTTACTTAAATTGGCCCAATTCAACCCATTTGACATGGACACACCGCACATAAAATGCAAAATATTAAGAGAAAATCAGAAGAAACTTTTGTAAATTATTTGTTTATCAGTAAATGATCATTATACATTGCAGCCCTAGTTATTATGACTATTGTATCCGTTGTAGCTTTAATTCTTTCTTATAAATATAAGACTTTGGTTTTCAATATACAAGTTAATAGTCTTCTTTACTTTCTTTTCTTTTTCTATTTATTTTACTATCAGTATGAACTTTTAGTCAATAGAATTAGCAAAATTTATTCCTCTTCCTACTCACAAATCTCTAGCCAGTTAGGAAGAAAAAATAAAATTTCCTTCAATCAAAGAAAGTCAAGAAGTTTTAGCCAGTTGAATTTACAAAGAAACTATTCTTTTTTGCTCAAAGAAAAATGTCGGTATTCTCTTAATTTTGAATTGCATAACAAAACTGTATAGTTATTCGATCTGATCATATCGTTTCAACTATACCAATTTATGATAGATAAATATTTGTTTGAATGTAATTTTTTTCGCTCAATATCCCTTTACAATATTTTTAAAGAATATTATATTATTATTATTCTTGAAAAAGAAATAATCTAAATCAATATTTCAGAAGAATATTGTACTATTGTTTTAAAATGAATTTTTATTCGGGTTGTTTTGTTGCTCTTGAAGAAACAAAAATTCACCCAATAACAATATTTGAAAATAATATTTTATTGCTAGTCTTGAAAAACTATAATAGTTGTATGTATTATAGCTATGCGAATTTTATATCAATGTTCTTTGTGAAACATGCTTCTTTTTTAAATAAATATTCTATAGAAATATTGTGTTAATACTCTTGAAAAGGTATAAAACTTTTACATCTTAAGGTTCTAAAGAATAGTTGGTTGTTGCTTTCTAAATAAAAGTATGCATCAATACGAAGAATATTGAATTAATACTCGTGAAAAAACATGATTCTATATATCTCAACGGTGTAAATATTCGTACAATCTAGACAACTTGAACAACTGTAATCAAAACGATGATATCATAGCGTTTCACGGTTCGATCATCGTGAAATTTGAAATAGTAAGTTCATAACTCATTGTTCTTCAAATATAACGATTATAATTAAAATTCGACGATC
Organism: Fraxinus platypoda; assembly: GCA_903798405.1. Lineage (NCBI taxonomy): Eukaryota > Viridiplantae > Streptophyta > Magnoliopsida > Lamiales > Oleaceae > Fraxinus > Fraxinus platypoda. Next base: position 12,463 of record CAIGRT010019678.1, on the reverse strand, counting down.
TAATCATGAAAAAACTGTACGTGAACAACAGTCAAATTCTTAAAAAAAATCATTGATCAATGATCCTAATGTCAAAATATATATTTTGGAATGCCAGTTACATAAACCATCAATTTCTATCCACAAATTTATATATTCTTTTGAATTGGTTGTTCAGTATTAGAATTTCATATTGTCCCAATTACACAAATTGCATGATTATATTAAAATTTTAGTGCAGGGACCCATCCGCCTATCAATTGATTAACTGCCATATTTTTTTAATTGATTGTTATGTATAGATTATAATCATTATACTATGCATATTCGATTTGTATGTAATAATTGATCACAATATAAAATATATTATTTGAACATAATTAATTGATATGTTTAATTTGTTGTTGTTCCTGAAGAAGCACAACGTTTTACTATTCTAAAAGAATATTACCTACTTTTTAAGAGCATAACATTATAATTTCAATATTCTAGAAGAATATTGACATATTGTTTCAGAAGAAGCATACTTTTATATTAAATTAATATGCTAGAAGAATAATCAATACTTGTTCTAGAATGAAACAAGGTTTAGATATTTAAATATTTCAAAAAAATATTGTAGAGTTGTCTGAATTAATTTATACAAATCAATATTCTAAAAGAAAATATATTTGCTCTAGAAGAAGTATAATTCTATATTTATTAATATTCTTGAAGATTATTTTATTGTTCTTGAAGAACCCTAAATTTAAATATTAAAATATTAAGTTAATATTTTAGTGAAATATTACTTGTTCCCGAATAACGAATTTTATAAGATCCAGTATATTTCATAATTTGAGAAGTTTTGTGGACTTGATAATATTTTAATTTAATGATTTATATGCTCTTGAAGAAGCATAAATTAATTTTTATCAATATTTTGACAAATATTATACAGTTATTACAGAAGAAGTAAAATGTTATTTATATCAATACTCCGTAATAATATTGTATTATTACTTTTGGAAGAGTATAAATTTTAAATCAATATTCTAGAATAATATTTGTTTATTATTAATTCTTATTCATCCATAATTTTTTTTAGTTGCTCCTGAAGATGCATAAATTCGGACATTACCACATCTCGAAAGAATATTATTTTATTGTTTTTTTATGAAGACAATATAACTTAAATCAATGTTATAAAAGAATATTTTCCTATCGAAAAACAATTTTACATTTTAATATTTAAATAAAAAAATATTGTATTATTGTTTTTTCATGAAGAGATACATGTTGTGCTCCCGAAGTAGTTACAAATCTCAAAAAATATTATATGATTTACAATCATATTTAATTATGTTTATGCTTTCGAAAGAGCATAACTAAATATGATATAATTAAATATCATATTATATTAATAATTTAGATAAATAATGTGATAATTTTTTTAAAATACTACCCACTCATATAAATATTCAATAAGAATATTGTAACATTGTTTATAGAATAAAATCTATTTATACGTGCCAATATTCCAGAAGAATATGACATTTAATCTAGTGAATATAATGTATTTCTGGATAATGGTAAAAACTAATATGAGATTCTACAAATTCTTATTCAAGTCTCCGAAAGGTTCGATATTGTGTCATATGGAGAGGCAAATTTACTATTGCTAGTAATTTGTTATCTAGTAATTAAAAGAGAAACGTATAAAAATTGTTTTCTTAATTGATACACTATACTAACATTAGTACAATTAAAACAAACATTGTATTGAACTGTCGTTCAATAACTCTAATATTTTATTACTTGGCATGTCCAATTAAATTATCATTGTATCAATAATGATACAAAATGAGAATTTAAATAAACATATTAATGAAGAATGAGAAGGTTCTTCAAACCATCAAATTCACATAAAATGCTTATTCTCTTTATTGTAAATTGGTCGGTGACCATCACTAGATAATGTTGGGACTAAATCATTATAATCTTGAAAATTAATTACTGTGATAAATGGGGTCCAGTCACCCTCTATGTTGATTATCTAAATATATTATTTATACCTAATAGATATGATACATCTAGTATATAATTGTATGTAGTTCACAACCTAAAGTTTGTAATATTACTTGCTCGAATTTTATATTGTAAGTATAATTTTCAGAATATATAATCAAGACGGTATATCTTGTTAATGCTAGTGAGCCTAACTCTCAACCTATTAATAATTGTTAGTTGGGATGATGATATATGGTTTAACACTGTTTGTGAAACGCCTTCAATTAATTTCTAAGCTATTGCTACTGAGAACAAAGTGCTTCATAGTTTTGTCTAGAAAATGCAATTATCAGCATGCCAATATCAAAGTTTTTCTTGCTATATTTTAGCTTATGGCCAGAGACTAATTTTCTCATTTAATTATTTTGATAGTGCAATATATGTACAATTGATCCACGACAATACACTGAAACGAAAAGTGATGAATGTTGAGAATAAATGTGTAGTTTGAACCATTATATCTTGAACTCTAACGGGTGATATTTTATAACGCGATTTGCTGATTATCAATTTGACTGAACTATTTTCTCATCATTAGGTAGAGGAATTAAGAAGCTGAAAATTATACACATTGATGCATCATTATATTATCTAAATCCTCGCAAAAGACATTTCGAACCAAAAATTCAAAAGATAATTCATTTAGACGCATTTAATGATAAAAGAGATTAACAATATTTCACATATCAACTATAAAATGCTACGACTCAAATTGACCTCCTAGAAGGACAATTTGTTAACATTATATTTGATAAATTTATAGTACGCNTACTTTTGGAGAATATATAAATGTACCTCTCCATGACGTGTACATTCAAGAAATTGATACACGAGATAATAATGGGTTGACTCAATGATTTACAACGATCAACATCATGGAAGTAGTTGTACTCTTTTTCATTCATTTAGATTTTATCCTATTAGATTTTCTTGGCAATGTTTTTATAAGGTAGCATTTATTCTTAATACTCCAAAAATAATTGTACTCTTTTTAATTCATTTGATATTTTTGTTCCATGGATTTTAATGAGGTAGATATTATGTAATAAGTCATTTAAGAGGAGAGTGCTATAATTATTTGTTATTTAGTAAATGACTATTATACCCTTACAACCCTACTTATTATTACTATTGTATCTGTTGTAGCCATAATTCTTTTTTAAAAATATAGGGCTTTGATTCTTAATAAAATAACCACAAGTCTAATGCTTTCTTTACTTTCTTCTCCTTTTCTCTCTAATTATAACAGAAACCATGCATTTAAGTTTTCATTATAAAAAATTAGATAGTAACTTATTTTATTCAGAAATCAAGTTAAATCCCGTTAATTCTAGTAATGTATATCTAATTTTTATTTTTTTGAAATTCAAATTACATAAAATAGGATTAACTTAACATTATAATATTATTTGGAGGCGAGAGACAAACAAGTGTTACTCACCTTTTTCACCCTCATTCTGTACGACGAAGAATACTACAATCAACCGTCTTCACAATTGTTAGTAGAAAACAAAGTCTCATATAATGGATCACACATCACACAAATTGGGAAATCATTTGGGGGGAAAAATAATGTCACAGTCATACATGTGAATTGTAGAGGTCACAAGTGCTAAATTTCATTTTTACGTCACACGTGTTATTATGTGTGAACTACAAATGCCAACATTGTAGTATGTTACAATTTAAGCTACAATATCACATGTTACATGAATACAGTCACATAAATACAATACAAATAACCACGAATTTTGCATGTCACACTTGAAGCAAAATTTCAAATGCCTCCCTTATGTCACAATCACATGTAGATTGCTGATTATCAATGGAAGACAAACAATTTCCTATTTTGATATGTAAAATGGTGGTTGTGATCGAAGAACATATGAATGAACTTATTCATCCATGGAGGCACGATTTATAGTTTCCTAATTTTCAGAGGCGCTAAATGGGGTGGAAAACAATAATTGTCTCACTGTTTTTAAGGGAAGGAATATGATGAAAAGAGAGAAAAATCAATTATAATTTAATAACCACCGATTAAAGTCACATTCTTATCTTATATAATTAAATTATTATTCATTTTCACATAAAAAAATCTTGAATTAATCTATTTTATTTTCTATTAAAATTTTAGCGTGTTCCATTTGTTATATTTAAACCAATGTTCTAAAATGCATAATGCGTTTTGATCGAGTATCAAGCATTACATTCATATTTTAAATTATTTTAAATATTCTAAACTAATAAATAAATAAAATAACGCATTCCTTGAACTTTATATTTATTCTTCATTTTTTTTAAAAAAATAAAAGTATATTGTTGTATATAAATTATTTGTAACTTTGATTTTTTTAAAAGTCAAAATTCTATAGATTGATGTATATAATCCATGGAATTGAGTGATTTGAATGAATTTGATGTTTGTTGGGTTCAATTTTTTTTTTTTTTAAAAGTTAAAAAAAGCACAAGGCTTTGCTAGGTTAATTTGGACATAATTTTTAACATAAATGCGTACGTATTTTTGGCATTTAAGCGTGCATATACAGTCAATGAAATGGGTTGACCGTATCATCATGCACATACTTCGAAATGAGTTGATCATATTATATGCATTAATGCTTGAGTATATGCGCGCATTTTAGAACACTGATTTAAACATCATAGTTTGACTCTTTTTTTTTCCTTTGAAAGGATATTTATCGCTATTTGTATCAAATAATCAAATTGTTTATCCAATATTAGTTAATAAATCTTTAAAGTTAAATTCAAGTAAATTTATAAAAACTATATATAGGCTAAGAAACTTAAAAGGGTTGAGTATAATGTTTTTAATTAGGGGTGACAATAGGCCGAGTTAAGCTTGCCTCATGTACACAAATTGTGCTCGATTTAGCCATTCGGCTTGTGGGGCCTAAGGGGTCAAGTCGTCCACGAGTCCACGACCCAGCTCCTTTTTTGTCAAATTAACAAAAAAATTGGGATTACCACTTTTAATGTATGTAGAGTAGAAATTGTACAAGGAGAAAATATTACTATACAATTTTTTTTACAAAATAGTAAAAAATTAATGTAAAGAATACTCATAGATAATGCAGACAATTTTTTTTAAAATCTTCAACTTTAATGTGTATACTTTATCTTGGAGAGTGTCGGTCATTGTTATAAATCAAATTCGGGAGAGTGTCGGTCGTTGTAAATCAAATTCTGTGATAAATATTTTTGCTTTTAGTCCATTTTCTATACATAAATTCATCTAATACTTATTTTCTACTAGGGGAGATCGTCATAAAGTTAAGAGCATACTTATATTTCTCTAACTTCCCTTCTATGAATTTTAAACCATCTTTGAGAATTAAATTAAAATTGTGACAAAGACACTGGACATCAAATAGTAATACTACCAAAGTCGGGGTTAAGTTGTCCAGCTAATTTTTAATGAATACTTTGTTAACCTACGTATTGTCAAATGTAAAACTATGAATTTTAGTTTCAAAAATAAATTCTTCAATATTTTTCATTAAAAAATTAAATATACTTACTCCATTATGGAGATATTTAGCTCAAATGCAATTCTTTTATGCATTATCCACTATTTATTTACGTAGTGTGTAGTAACAGCTATACAACCTTTAAGGTCATTATCGTACCACAAGTTCAAGTGTTGAAAGACGTAGTATGAAACAAGAATATTTATTTAAATCACTTATTATATACGCCTTCTTTTTATTGTATAAACGAAGTATTTGAATGAATAGTGTTCTCACTTATCCGAGTCGTTAAATGTGATTAGTTATCGTTAATTTTGATGACTTATGACTTAATTTATTGTTAATTTTGTTTGTTATGTAAAATTCAATGAAATTTGGTGGAATTGGAAGAAATGAACAAAAAAGGAGGCAAAATGAAAGAAATCCAAAGTTTGGGGCCAAAGTGTAAACATTCAATAGTTATTTCGGACCATAAAATGATGATTGAAGATCACATATGATCAATTTGATGCAAATGGAGGTCAGAGTAGTGAAATATAGTTAAAGTATTTTCGCAAATCAATTTCTAACAGAAGAAGTTATGCTCCTGATTTTTAGCATCAACTTAAGACCCATTTTCAGATAGCAAACGCTCGAATTGGAAATGTTGTATTTTAAAAAAATTATATTTCTTTTAGTTATTTTTCCAACACACTTTGAATCACCCCAATCATATGTCGTGAGAGAAAGTTATGACCAAAATACCGAAAACTGCTCGGGACGAATCGCCATGAACCGGCGCGTCGGAGCCCTGTTTTCACCAACCCGAGAACCATTTGGCTCAATGGCGCACGCAGGGTAGTTATGCATGTGCACGCATGAGCTATTTCCACAGATGAATCAATAGTTTCCTTTCGCGATTCAAACTCTTTTCGAATCCAAATTGGACGCGATATTGACATATTTTCCGACTCTTGTAAATACAAGACAAGGGCTACACATTAAAAAAAACCCTCTATTGCCTCTTCATACACAATAATATCATCAAATTCATATAGAACAAGGGGCCAATTGCAATATTTTAAGAAATAAGGTCAAACCCTAGCAATGAATTGAAGCTAATTATATCAAAATTTTGAAAAATTCAACCTTAAAATTGAAAATCAACATCTTTTGCATTCTATTACGATCCAGTTATATTTTTCTACTATTCTTCTTGTAATTTATTGAAAAATATGCTACGCTAGATCCGTTTTTGCCTTGGATGAAATGAACTCTATTGTTTATTTATTTTAATTCAAGACTAGTAATTTAATTTACTTTTTGCGTTTCTTGATTGTTGTAGTGTTGAGAGACTTATAATAATTTTAAAACGTGACAAAATTAACATATGTGCAATAGATGTTAAAAATAACATTTATCACTTGTGTAATCATATAGATAATCTAGACTTTAATGCATTATAATNTGATTGTTTGATCGTCAATTAAATATATAGTTGCTTGTTGTAGTGTTTAGAGACTCATAATTGGTTTAGAACGCTACTTGATTAACATACGTGCAATAGATATTAGGAATAATGTTTATCATGTGTGCAATTTTTGAGATAATCGTGAAATTGAATGCATTCTATTCATTCGAATTCGAACTAGGAATGAATTCGGGTCGTGACTAAAATAGATTTAATTTGTCTTCGAAAAGTGAATTAATTACAATAGAGTTATCTATTGTCAAGAATGCATGAATGAAACTAAATTACAAATCAAGAATTGAAATAGATAGCAATAGATGGATTCGAAATTCAATACAATTATCCATAATTTGATTAAAAAAAAAATCAAATATTTACAGCTTTCTTAGATTAATTTAGGATAAATGAAATCAAAAACTCTTTTGTGTTACATAATTCGAATTTCATACAAAACTAATAAACTTGAATTGAAATTTATTCGTTGTGGGACGATATTCTCAACTCACTAATTCTATTACTTGTCAACGGTCTCATACGCTTGTATTTAATTCGAGTTTAATAGTTTATATAGTATTCGATTTTTTCTTTTATTTCATTTTAGGCTATTATTTATACATCCAATCTCTCTTATTTATTTTTTGACAGTTTATGCAAGATTTTAAAGAAATCGAGCTTCTACTATTGGATCCCGAAATTAAAAAACCTTTAGAAAATGAAGAAAAGAAGAGAAGTAAGAGATATAACAGAAAATCAAAATCAAGTTTAGCTACCACCAGAACAACCAAATCCACCAAGAGAAGTTCTTAGGGATTATTTAAATCTCATACCCGTTCACATGCAATTGACTATTATTTATCCACCTTTTGGACATGTCAACTTTCACATTCAACTAGATGTCATCAACTTGTTTCAGAATCATCAAGATATCAAGTTATCAGACAATCAACTGAAAATCCTCATGAACATGTACAAGCTTTCTTGATACTTTGCGAGGTGATAAGTCATGAAGCCATGTCAGTTGATACTTTTTGAATGTGTCTATTCCCTCATACTTTAAAAGAAAGCACACGAGAATGATTAAACTCACTACTTCTTGGGAGCATCGTTTCGTGGAATGACCGGTACAAAAAATTCGTCTTGAAATTTTTCCCACCTTCTCGAGTCTATCATTTTCTTTAACACCATCCAAATCAAATGGATTCGTATACCTTGGTCATCACCAAAGCAACAGAATTTGAAACATTATTTAGACCACTGAAATTAATTTTCAACAAATTATTGTAATCCATTTGAAATAATATATAAAAGAAAAAAGTAGAATAATAGAATTTATACTAGAATTGAACAGAAATAACTCAAATAAGTAAATTTAGAGAAAATAAAACTTTATATTGCGCAATAAATAAGTTAATATGGAGATTATAACAATTGTAAATTGAGAAGGCTGAGACTTGTGAAAAAAAAAGAAAGTGAAGTGGAGGTTTATATAGAAAAAATATGACCATTTAAACAAAATTGAAAATTGGATCATTTGGCAACGGTAAAAAGGTGGCCCATGAGCCGGCTCATGGACCTAGCTCACGATTCTAAAATGAGTCAACTTGTGAAAAATAAAGTGTGCTCTATTTGATCCATGTATCGTCTCAAAACGAGCTTGAATTGCCCATGCGTCGAGATGGGATGAGTCGAGCCCATGAGTAGCTCGACCCATTTGTCACCCCTATTTTTAATAAATGCCCCTATCAAGTTTGAATGTCAAATTGACATTCCCAAAACTAGTTCTTATTTAGCCAAATGCTTCATTGTGTTTCAAATTACTGAGTGTTAACATACTATTTTGGTTTTGATTTCACGAGTGTTAAATTGCATGCAGTACATATGATATAGATAAATCCTCTCAATGAATGATATTAATGTTAAGACTTCCAAACATTTTACAAATTTGTTGACATAGAGAAATAAAATTGAAGAATGCAAGAAAATAGTTTATGAAAGAAGATAAAATGGAGATTTTAATCTTGTTTTGTCATATTTGAATTAAGGAACTTGAATCTATATATATAGATTTCTAACTCTTCCCATATGTCACAACCCTTCAAATATAAGTTACATAAATCAATTGGGATACTAAATGGGCCAAAAAGTGGTTAAAACCACAAACATGATCTGTTTGTCATGGGAATGAATGTTGTTGCCGTGTGTTGCATCTTGCGGTCAAGTCCTTGTTCTATTCACGAAATGTGACTCCACTAAATTCTACGGTATGGCCCACTATATCAAAATGACATTTTTGAAATCTCTCGGACAATCCTCCACCATTTTAACAAATGACGTTTTGAGAAAAAAAAAACCTCTCTTATATAATGACTTCACAAAACTTGTGCATGAAGGTGTCTTTGGACTTGAACCTTCACATAGTGAAAATGTCTTATATGTTGACCAAGATGGCATGCTGGACAAGTTTTGAACCAGCGATCCCAAATGGCTAATTAGAACAGTCCATGCACTTGTCTTCATATCATTATGTATTTATATATGAGCAAGTCATGTGTCTTTTATCCTGAATGTTCAAGAATGCTTTACGTAGCTAGCCAAGTCAACCTAAAGACGGAACCATCCCTAACTTTTACATGTAATACAATTAAATGTCTAGTAGCTTAACCTATCATTTCACTTTACATGGACCACCGTACATTACCTTTGGAGCAAATTCGTAGGGCTTGCACTCACTCATATAGCCCCTATTTGTTATAGTGATTTTTTTAAAGATTTGAGTGGTTAAAAAGTAGGAAAAACTTTTAGGATTACTTGAAAAATTATTTTATTGTTAAAATGTGGGGTTGAAAATCAGTTTTTTTTTTAAATGAGGCTCATTCAGGGGCATAATAAACTTTGCTCATTGAATCCAAGATCTTGATTTTTCAACAGTTGGATCCAAGGTTCTCTTATTGGTGATAAAAAATTGGCTTCCATCACTCGAAAACAAAGTCTTTTATTCTTATCATTTTATAGTGTGAGATTATCCCTTTTGACCCAATTTAGTATATATTACATTTCAAGACAAGATAATGCTTTTGGTCAATTTCTCATGATATATCTCATTAAATAATTAGAAGGGCATAACAAATTGGGGTCCACACATAAAGAGAGGAGCCATGTCCATATCAAAAGGTCCATTAAGGTCCACTTCTGGTGTAAATGGTAGTTCCCTTTCTGAAATGAAGTTGATTTTTCAGAAGATAATGTAGTTTTGATAAAATTGATGGTGCAACCACTTCGGCTAACAGCATTTGTCAGCATCAATTAACAGATATGTCTAGTGAAGTGGAAGCCAAGAAAACACTCCCATGATTTTCAAATTTCATTAGTTATTTCAACTCACTCACCAAAACCTCCCACCCTACTATTAATTATAAACAAAACATCTGCTATACAAATTAGTATATATATATAACTAGCGTGTTTTTGTATCTTCGATAAATTCATATTCTTGTGCGAGGTATTATTAGCATATATTAATGAATTAAATTTAGTTTTTTTTCCAAATTGAGAGGGAAAAATGGAAAGAGGAGAAGAAGGTGGGTTGGTGGTGCGGGGGAGAGTGGAGATCGATATGCGACAGCCTTTCCGATCAGTGAAAGATGCAGTTTTGCTGTTTGGGGAAAAGGTTCTTGCTGGAGAAGTATATGCAAACAAACTCAAAGAGGTCTCTCTCTCTCTCTCTCTCTCTGGGTTTTTTCTGAAACAAATATGGTAGTATTTTATAGTGATCTTGCATGCATGTTATAGCACAAATTAAGTTGTTATAAACTCCTTTTGAACAGGAATTATGCTAAGTGTACATTTAATGGATAACATCTTAGTGTACATTATGTGCAAATTCAAAAACTGTTGGGTGGGAAGGTGTGTTGTTTTTAAAAACTGTCCAATAATGTGCCGATACGTAACACAATGTAAAAAATGATGTAAAACAAGATATACATATAGCATGATTGTTTGAAAAGATATAACACCTGTTTGATGACCATTATTTGGTTAAAACAATATTTTGAAAAGTAATTTTTAGGAGAATGTACGGTTAAAAAATAGAGAAAAATGTTGGGTTTACATGCAGAATATTTTTTCTTTTTTTGTGAAAGTGTGGTTGAAAATGAACCTATGTTTGGTCCCCATTTTTTTAAAACTCATTTTCAACCATACATTATTGTATAATATAATTTTACATGTAAATCGAAAATTTTTCCTTTTTTTGTAACCATATATTTTCCAAAAAATCACTATTCCTAAATACATTTTCTTACCAAAATAAGGCTCAAACAGGGGTTGAGTGTGTAAAAAAAAAAAAAAAGGAATTTCTTAGTTTTTTCTATAACTTTTCCAAGTATATGGAGAATCGGAAAGATGATTTCACTCTATCGTATCACAAGATTTGTTTTTTTTAAAAAAAAAATTGGGACAGTAGCTCTAAAAAGACAAATTAACTGCCTTTCCTTTCATCTTGAGAGAATGGGATTAATTCAAATTCCAAACCCCTCTGGTAAATAAGAATAGCCCCTAATTTAAACCCTATATCTTACCATTAGCATTGACTTGTTTCAGTTGCTCATCATAAGCAATTCAAACATTTACTTCAAATTAAGTGTCACGACGTACTGCTTGTGGAACCTCAATATCAACGAGCTTATTAACTAAATGGCAATGGACACGTGTAGACATGTCAAAATTAATACACATTACCGATAGGCCTAACATTATTTTTCTGCTAATTAAATGTGTCGAAATTTGAACAAGTTGATATTCAACACTTGAAGTAGACATTTTATTTCAGATAGAAAACAAAGAGAAGAATTGGAAATACACATCAAAAACTGGAGCAGCTGATCCCCATGTTGAGCCAACAAAGCAGAAAAGTGCTGAAAAACCAAACGAAGACAGTAATAATCTGATGGTTCAGTGCCTTAACTCTCTGAGGCAAGAGCTCGAACAGACAAAAATGGAGCTCCGGCAATTGAAATCCAGAGAATCCCACATCGAAAACCACAAGCAATTGGTAATTGAACCAGAAATTGAAGAGCTAAAGTTTATCGAAAACAGTAGTACAACTAATGTTAAAGCTGAAATCAAGAAGCAAACTGGAGAAGAAAATGACTTGGAATTTGAGAAGAAGAGATCTGTGAAGTTTGCAAGTCCTCCATTGTTAACCCGAGTCATCATAAGCAAAGATGATAGGGATAAAGTCGGAGAGCAAACGCCTTCACCAAAAAAGAAACCAAAGAAGAAGCCATTAGTATCAATCATGGGAGGTTTATTTTTGAAAAAAGGAAGAAAGTAAATATGAAAAGGCAATACGAGATATAGCATTGGTTCTTTTTGATCTTTTAGTTTCTCAGTTTTGTATTTTCACAGAGGTGAGTGAGGCCGCAGCTCCCTCCTAAAATTGTATTTTTGTTATAATTTGCAGTGTTTATAAATACTTTACCAATGTGGTGGTTTG
>CAIGRT010019634.1:0-17088 GCA_903798405.1 Fraxinus platypoda | reverse complement strand
CCGGCATCTGTTGGCAACATTTTCTGGGGTCAACAAGCCCCAACACCACCTCTTCTCCCAAGGCCTCATCCTACACCGTTGCCACCTCATCTTGCTCCGAATTCACCATTACTATAACAGGGTACCAACACTACCACCTCCTTCAAAGCCATCTCCTGCACTACCACTTTGTCTTGCTACTCGAGACCTACCACCATGAACTCATCAATTTCCTAGACCACCACCAACTTTGTATGTTGTATGTAATTGTGACATCTAATAAATGTTGTAACATATAAATTAAAATCAAAACAAGTCATAGCCACATACCATATAATTTATGGGTCATAGTTACATACTAAGTCACAAATTACTCAAGATCACAGTCACATACCGTACAATTTATAGGTCAAAATCACAAATCACACATTTGTAAGTTACAATTATTTATTAAAAATAGGTCAAAATCACATATGCTACCCATGTATAACTGTGACCAGTTACCGATAGTACCCATGGTCAAAATGGGGTCTATTGTCATTGATGACAACATTGAAGGTGGGCCCATGGCATGGAACCTACTAAATGAAAAAGAATCACACTACAAATTTAGCTAGAGCATTGCAAGAATTTGATGCAGAAGATTGAGAAGGAGCGCCTTATCCTGCCTCTTCACCACTACAACCACTATAGGTCTTTGATCGTGATGAACATCAAAAGAAGACGGTGTCGGAGGCCAAAGAGGGAGCAAGCATTTTCACCTGCCTCTCCACCACCGCTACATGTACGTCTTCGACATGAATCATTCATTTTACATAAATGATTTGGGAAAAATGGAGTAGGAGATTGGTGGGTGGGTAGGGTTGAGTATACTTGATTTTTGAGAAAATAAAATAATTACCTAATTTATGAGTAAGGTTTAAGATAATTTTCTGTTAAATAATACTACAATTCACGGACAATTTGGCCCTAAAATACCGAGCAAACCAAAGTAGTGAAATGTGTTTTTGGGTTTCTTGATAACCTCCTCATAATAAGAGGAGTAATGGATTAATGAAATGTATCGATAATAAGTGAATAATAATTATAAATGTGTGATTAACAGCTTGTTTTGCACAATAGGTTTTTGAAAAAAAAAAGGTTATTTGTGTTGTAAATTATAAGTTTATTAGTGAATGACAATTATACCTCATGCAGTCCTTTATTACCATTGTATCCATAATCATTTCCTATAAATATGGAGTTTTGATTTTTAATAAAATACACAATTTTATTGACTTCTCTCTATTTTTTTCTATTTTTTTCTCTAATTTATAACATGTTATCAGTATGATTGTCTCAACATTAAAGTGAATTAATTAGAAGGTAATAATTTTTGTAAACATAATTATCCGTGTCATGTGAGTTTGGTGATATGTGAGTTTTTCTATATACATATGCATTAAAACGAGGTTGTTTTTTCTTTTTCTACACTTTTTCACTTGTATGCAAATACATAATAATTATTTTATTATTATGCATAATGATTACTTCCCACCGTGTAGCGTTTATTGTCTTTGTTTGTGTGTCAATATATTTAATCAACTTCAATGCATGTTTCATACCTGCACAAATTTTATTTGTACTGGCGGATTGTTTGTATTTTATATGCTTTTAATCAATGATAAACTATGATATGTGAAATTATTGTAAAATATGCATGAGATTTGATAAGTTATCTTAAATAGTTATTTGATTCTTAAAAATTTGACATCAGTTGACTATTGAAAGCAAATTAATTTTTAACTAACGAACACTAAATTGGAATCTACCTATCTCGTAAAGATTTATTTGATTCCTAAGATTTTTTCTAATGTTGTAGTGGTAATTAATTTTTATATATAAATTTATATCATGTTTGTACGGTAAATAATATTTTTAATCTGATTAAATTTTTTAGATGTTCTTTTATAAATTTTAAATTGATAATCTATTATATTGTTGCTTTTGAAGTTGCGTAACATTATAATTAAGATTTCACAAGAATATTACTTACACATCCGTCTATTAAAATATTGTTGCTCTTGAATTAGCACAATATTATTTACATATATTTTAATTAGATTTTACTTTCTCCCGAAAAATATAATCAAATACGATCTAATAGAAATTATATTTTTACTCCTGAAGAGTAACTTTTTATATAATTTATTATCATAATATGTAATTGCTCCTAAAGAGCATGAAATTATAATTTTCAATATTGAAGAAGAATATTGATCTATTGCTCTTGAATAAAAGATAATAAAATATAACGTGTTCTCGAAATAGCACACGTCTGGAAGAATATATATCTTGTTGTGTTCCTAAAGAAATATAAATTAAATTACTCAATACTTGGTTTTAATTTTTAAAGGAATTTTTTTATTTTAATAATATTCAAAAATAATATTAATTTATCATTCCTGAAGAGCATAACATTCAGCCCTTATTTGAGCCCCATTTTTGGGCAAAAATGTATTTTTAAATAGTGTTTTGTTGGAGATTGTGTGATTAAAAAAGAAGAATTTTTTTATTTACGTGTAATATTATTTTGTAGGAAAATATATGGTTGAAAATGAGTTTTGAAAAAATGGGAACCAAACATAACATCAGTGTTTCAATATTCGAAGAATATTATATTATTACTTCTAAAAGAAAAAAATGTACTTCTTGAAATTAACATTAATAGAAAATAATATTAATACAATATCATGTGCATCAAATATCGCTAAAAGTTTTGGAAAAGCTTTCATTATTTTATCAAAAAATGCAAAATTATATATTGACGATACATTTTATTCTAGTAAATCCAAACGAAATTTACTTTGTTTTAAATATACCAATTGTAATGGATATCATGAACCCGAAGTTTGTTGACCCAAATTTTTTTTACTTTGATATGACCAGTTAGACCATCATTGGATCAATAATGATGCAAAATTGAGAATTCAAATAGACATTCAATGAAGAACAAGAAGATTGTTCGATCCAATAAATTCCTATACGTTATTTGTTCACTTTTCATCAATCGGCATTAGCTAAAATAAGAACTGAATTCCATATATTTCTGAAAATTAATTAGGATGATAAAAGGGACGTCGCCATCCTCCACGTTGACCATCTAGATTTTTCTATATCTAATATATTTGATACATCTAACTAGATGATTGCATAGTATTCGCAACCTGAAATTTGCGAAATTGTTGCTCGAAAGTTAAATTATGAACATAACTTTCAGATTATATAATCAAGACAGTGTGACTTGTTAATACTTTTGATCATAAATCTCAACTTTTACATAAATGTTAGTTGAGATGTCGATAAATGGTTTAAAACTATTGTTTGTTAAACATCTCCAATTGATTTAATTGAGAACGGAATACTTTCCACTTCTATTTAGGGAAAGTCATTACGCATCATGCCAACTTCCCATTTCCATCAAATTATTTCGATAGTGCAATATATGTAAAACTTATCCGCCACAATGCATTAAATTGGAAAGTAAATAATGTTGAGAATAAATACGTAGTTTGAACCCTTATTCCAAATGGGTGATATTTTATAACGCGATAAAAATGATTAGCGGTTTACTTGGACAATTCTCTCAACATTATGAGAAGAATTAAGAAATTGAAGATAATGTATATATGCATCATTATCCTCATAAAGGATAATTCGAACCATAAGTTCGAAAGGTAATTTTTTAGATGTATTTACTGATCAAAGAGATTAATAATCTCATACACAAACTTTAAATACTCCAACCCAAATTGACTTCTGGGAGGATAATTTGTTAATATTATATTTGATAAATTTATGACAAGCCTAAAACGTGATGATATTCGATTATAATATAAAATCTCCAAAAAAGAAATGGAGCATGTAAGAAATGATCCCATTTAGGAGGTGTATACTTTTGGAAAGTATTTAGACATAACAAATTATAAAATCTCAAAAGAAGTTCAGGTACCTGATATATTGAAAATTGAGATATCTTAATAAGTTATTTCATTATGGAAACATAAATAGAATTTAAAATAAAAAGTTATCGACAATATTTTTATACATAATGTACCAATTCATATTATGAATAGCGAGGAATCGAAATAAATTCATTGAAACATATAGATCGAAATACTGAATGGTCAAATAAAATGACGCTATCATACTAAAATTGAATTTACTAGAGAAATTTAAAATTTCTGGATGCGATCCTAGTAAAATTAAACTCACTAGAAAAACCTGAAATTTCTAGATCTACAATTTGAACACTTAAATGTGTATACTTATACAAAACAAAAATGAAAAAAGTAAAGCCGTAATATGAAGTTACGACTCTTTACATAATGAATTTCGCGAAAACTTATATAAATAGATAATTTATCACGTGGTGGATGCAATCGTAAGTTTCTACCTTATTAGCGTGACAATGCATGAAATTTGATATACATATAATAAATGTGATTATAGACAACTTACCTTGTATAAATTTAATACTATCCTTGAAAGATTTAATATGCGTGAAGCATAATTCAAGTGATATTATCATGAGGAGTAAATACGATTGTACTTTTTTTTTTTTTTTTATCGAGGTTTTGTCCCACTGAATTTTCTTGCAAGATTTTCATTGAGAAACATGTGTCGTATTCACAAGAATAAATACTCCTTTTCCTTCATTAGAATTTTTCCTACTGTGTTTTTTCTAATAAGATTTTAATGAGACATATTCTTTGAGTAATAAATGCCCATAACATACAAGACATTTACCCTCAAAATAATACTCTAATATATATGATTGTCTCGAAAAGATCAACAAGAGTTATTTTTCGAATCATGTTGATGCAATCATCAAAGGTTGATAAATATCTTGTATGAAGATTGTTATTTAAAGACTGTACAAGATAACATGAGACCTACTTTACCAAAATTGCAATATCGAATATATTGATGTATAATACAAGAATGAATTGATACAAGAATTGAAATTAGGAGAGTTGCTGAACTCTTTTTCCTTAATTCAAGTTGTCCTATTGAGTTTTCTAGACAAAGTTTTAACGGACGGATATTTTGTGTGTCATTCAAGGGAGAATGTTGTAAATGATAAGTTTATTAGTGAATGACAATTGTCCACCTACAGCCCTAAAAATTATTACCATTATATCTTTAATCCTTCAAAACTATAAATATGGAATTTTGATTCTTATTAAAACACACAATTATATTGACTTCTCTCTATTTTTCTCCCTTTTTTTTTTCTCTCTCTAGTTTATAACAAATTGCGTATTTTATATATTTTGTTAAAAGCATTCCTTTTTTCGGACTTAAGACACTTCAAATTTAAATGCAAGCCGAATAAATTATTTTTAAAAAATAAAATTAAATGCTCTTACTTGCATTTCAAGCAGGCTTTTAACCCTTGGCCCAGTCCATCCCTTCCCAAAAAAGTGTAAACTAGGCCCTATAAAATCAGGGACAAGACCAGGCTTTTAGCATCGAGCCAACAGGCTTTCCTAGCCCATTGCCTCCTCCCCCATACAAGGTTACAAGAGGTAGAATGATGTTTTTATTATTGTGTTTCTGCAATTACAATAAACATAAATTTATATATTCTAAAAAATTTCGGTTTTGTTCTATTCAAGATCCTCGAACATAAAAATTTATGCACTTACAAAAATACCCTTAAAATTAGGGATGTTTTGAAAAATCATATGAAAGATTTTTAGGAAGTAAAAAATACTGTGTAAAATGAATTATAAAAATTGTCACTTTTTTACTTTTTTTAAAAAAGTGACACAAACTCAAAAAAAGTGACAAAACTAAAAAAAAAAAAGTGACTCTCTCTCAAAAAGTGACGAGCTCAAAAAATATTTTGAGTTAGTTTATTTATTTATTTTTGGGTTAGTTTTGAAAAAATAGTAGAAGCCAACTGCAATGGGCCAATCCATGAGTTTTGGTCTCGAACATAGCTCGGGCCATATAAAGACTTCGATAACCTTAATCAATTTTATATAGGGCAACTTACAATAATACCCTTAAAATTAAGGATTTATAGAAAAATCATATAAAAAATATTTTGAAAATAAAAAATACTGTATAAAATTAATTGTCATGATTATAATAGAAAAATTGACACAATCATAAAAAAGTGACAGAATGTCACTTTTTTTATTAAAAAGGACATACGTCACTTTTATTAAAAAATGATGTTTGTCACCAAAAAAAGTGATAGAAAATTTCAAGAATTGACAAAAAAAGTCATAGACACTAAAAAAGTAATAAAAATTCAAAAATAAAAAAAGGGAACAAATGTATAATTGCCAAGAAGTTTGCTGTCCTCCACCACTCTCCACCTCCATCAAGCATATATATGCGGTTTGTGGAATAAAAGGGGAAAACATTGTTGGCTCTATCACATCTAAGATATATGAGGTGGAAGGTATAGAAAAACAAAATTGATTCACAGTAGATTAATTTTAAATGAAAATTACAGGTAAAACATAAACAGGCTCGACAATCTAGATTGTGCAGGCTATGAAGCTGTCCAACGAAATACATATTAATTAGCACATGTTGGTGGATCGCGTTTCCAATAGAAGATGTTACTCTAGAAATGATTATAATTCCAAGCCATTGAATGGAAGGGATAGAAGAGGCTTAGCATAGAGTATACATATGTAGTTCTAGGGTTTCAGACATTTACTACATTTTGTCATAATGCTTGTAAAATCCCGTGTCTTTACTCTAGCAAGCAGCTGAATCACATGAATACATTCTAGCTACAAAATCATACAAAATTACACAAAATAGAAGCTACTTGCAAGATTTGACTTTTACGGGTGAATAAAGTCATGGTATTCATAATACATTAAATACATGTAAAAAAATAGAGAAAATGAATAGAAGAAATTCATATCATAACGATCCTCACCTGCTCCACCATCATCACCCCAAATCACGTCCCTGCTGCTTCTCCACGCCGCCGACACAACCACCGTCCTCCTCTTTCTCCGTTTCCACCACTACTACTAGCAGACTCAAGCCTAAGCACAAATCCAAGCCATTTACTACTACATCTCCACTTATATCCATTGTCAGGTGAGATAATCGAGGAGAGCTGAGGTATTATCCAAAGAGACGGCATTTATTGAGCCTCGAAAAGCAAGAAGTCTGCCAATTTTTATTGTAGGAGTTTACTTAGCAAGCATAGGCAAGAACCAGAAATTAGGCTCCACCAGAACTTCCCCAATGATTTTTCCTAGCTCATTTACTGTTAAATTGTGACAAGCAAGGAAACCATGTGGCGGATGACTCAGCTGACCAAGTTGCCACAGCAAGTATTGAAGGTCCAACTCAATAAGAACAATCTAGAAGGGAAAGAAGATCTAGAAGGCTTCACCATGTGGAGTTTGTTATCTTGTAACAATATTTGATTCTTTATTTTTATTCCCTTTTGTACTGGTTTTGCAAGTATATATGTGGCTGTATATTCATTCATTAGTAATTAATTAATTATCAGAATATTCAAAACCAAATCATCAGAGCTTCAGCCTGTCTGCTTGCATTTGTCATTCTTCATCTTCATTGTATTTCTTTATATGGTATCAGAGCCATTATAATGGCTGAGCAAAATATCGAAACACAACCAAATGTCGAAATCCAAGCAGATTCATCAAATGCTAGTGAAAATCAAAACCAAAAACTCAATACTAATTTCAAAAATCTCGATCCTACACATCCAAATAGCCCCTACTTCATAGGAAGCAATGATGGAAATGGGGGTATATTAGTTACTCAAATACTGGAAGCAAACAACTATCATCCCTGGGCTAGATCTGTAAAACGAGCCCTCAGAATTAAAAACAAATTGGGTTTCATTGATGGATCAATTTGTGAGCCAACTGATCAAGATGATCCTCTCATTGAGCATTGGCTGAGATGCAACGATATTGTCATTACTTGGCTTCAAAATGCCATGACAATGGACATCAGAAGCAGCACTGTCTATGCTGAAACTGCACATCAGCTGTGGTTAGAGCTAGAATAGCGTTTTGTGCAACAGAATGCTCCTAGGATCTATGAGGTCAAGCAGGCCATCATGGTTCTAGTTCAAAGCCAAGACGATGTGAGTACTTATTTCTCCAAGTTTAAGACCCTTCTAGACGAGCTTCTGAACTATGAAACCATCCCCAATTGTACTTGTGGAGGTCTGAAGATGGTGGTTGAAAACCAGCAACGAGACTGGGTAATGAAGTTCTTAATGGGATTGAATGAATCATACAAAAACATCAAAGCACAGATTCTACTGATGAAGCCTTTTCCCACTTTGAATGAAGTCTATTCCACTATACAACAGGAAGAGAAATGAGGCAAATATCAGTAGAAGGATCTGTGAATGATCATCTATCTTTCGTGGCAAGAGGAAACTGGACTGGCAAACAAAGACCTTCACTGCAGAAGAAGGATTACTACTGAACTTTCTGCAAAATCGCAGGACACTCTCTTGAGAGGTGTTTCAAGGCCAATCCTGATAGGCCTATATGCTCACATTGTAAGATGCCTGGCCACAAGGTTGATAATTGCTACAAAGTTCATGGATATCCACCAAATCTCAGAAATGAAGGGAAGAGGTTTTTTAAACCAGCTGCAAATCAGGCCACTGTCACCATGCTACCAAGTCAAGAACAAAGCAACAAAGCTCAAGTGCCAATAACTCAAGAGCAATATTTCCAACTCATGGCTATTCTGAAGCCATCCTCTAACCAGGGCCAAAATGCTGAGTCCATTTCTAAGGGTGTTATTCCAAAAAATTGTGGTACTTCATATTGTCTGTCAACTGTTAGATCTAAGCATTTTGACAAACTCAAAGCTCCTTGGATTCTGGACACTGGTGCAACAGATACTCAAGAGCAATATTTCCAACTCATGGCAATCCTCAAACCATCGACCAACCAGGATCAAAACACTGAATCAAACTCAGAAAATACAATTCCAAAAATCTGTAGTACATCATATTGTTTATCATCTGTTAGAACTGATTATGATAAACTCAAAATCCATGGATACTTGACACTGGTGCAACGGATCATACGATCTGTTCACCATCTCATTTCACCTCCATTAAATCACAAATTAATTGTTGTGTGTCTTTACCAAATGGGAACACTGTTCCTGTTACACAGGTTGGAACCAGCCAAGTCACAGAAACATTAATTCTCCATAATGTCTTATGTGTGCCTTCTTTTGATTTTAATTTGATATATGTTAGAAAGCTAACTCTGGATTCACATTGTTGCGTTATTTTCCTTCTTGATTATTGCTACATACATGACCTTTTGACTTGGACCACGACTGGAATGGGTGAATTGAAGTCAGGTCTCTACCATTTAATGAAGACATCAGTTTCCCCTTCAACCCTTCAGCAAAGCTTGAATCAATTAATACAAGCTCCAAAGATTGCAGCATCTGTAACCAGCTCCTCTGAAACTTTTGATATCTGGCACTATAGATTAGGACATCCATCGTTTTCTTTTCCTTCCAGCAAAGTCATTCCTAAGGCAGATAGGTTTAAGCCATGTTGTGTTTGCCCTTTTAGCCAAAATGCACAAGCTCCCTTTCCCTGTAAGTCAACACAGATCAGAGGAATGCTTTGATTTAATACACATTGATCTTTGGGGACCTTGCAATGAAATGAGTTATGATGGAACACGTTATTTTCTCACTATTGTGGATGATTTTAGCAGGTGCACCTGGGCATACATGTTGAAATCTAAATCTGAAGCATCAAAAGCTTTGCAAAATTTTTACCTTGTGATAGAAACTCAATTCAAAACCAAAATAAAAATTATTAGATCTGATAATGGTGGGGAATTTAATATGAAAGAATTCTATCTCGAAAAGGGGATCATGTACCAAAAATCTTGTGTTGAGACTCCCCAGCAAAATGACATAGTAGAAAGGAATCATCAACACATTTTGAACATTGCAAAAGCCCTAAGATTTCAAAGTGAATTGCCATTAAAGTATTGGAATGAATGTGTCATGACTGCAGTCTACCTCATCAATAGAACACCTTCATCTGTTTTGAATCATAAAAGCCCGTTTGAGATTTTATTTCAAAAAGAACCTGCATACTCTCACCTCAAAGTATTTGGTTGTCTTGCATTTGCCACCACACTCATGCAAGGCAAGCACAAGTTCGACTCTAGGGCCAGAAAATGTGCATTCCTGGGGTATCCTTTTGGGATTAAAGGGTATAAGCTTATTGACTTACAGACTAATAAAGTTTTTGTATCTAGAAATGTAGTCTTTTATGAGACTATCTTTCCTTTCAAAGAAATCAGTGCTGTACAATTCAATTATCCTACTGCCCCTCATATCTTTCAAAATCCAGCAAGTCCTACTTCGAATGATCACATATTCTTTGATTCTAAAGAGTTAAATATTCAGCCTACCTCAAATCCTAGTTGTGAAAATCAGAGTAAAAGCTATGACACAACTCAAAGCCAAACTGAACAAATCACAGAACAAATAGACCTGCAGGTTGCTGATGTTGAACCAATCAACTCTCCTCTGCCTAGAAAGTCCACCAGAATCAAAAGAACCCCTCAGTATTTGCAGGATTTCATATGTCAACAGGTGACTTCATTCACCCTTTTTCAGAACTTGGCCAAGGCAGAAGGATCTGTGAACTCAAGTAGCCTATTTCCTCTTTGTCATAATGTTTCTTATAAAAGACTGACATCACCTCATAAAGCTTTTGTTAGCTCCATAACCTCTCATACTGAACCAAAATGTTTTCAAGAAGCCATCAAACACCCTGAGTGGTGTGAAGCCATGAAAACAGAAATTCAAGCTCTTGAATCAAATAACACTTGGGCAATTGTTGATCTGCCGCCTGATAAGGATGCAATAGGGTGCAAGTGGGTGTTTAAAATCAAGTTTAAAGCAGATGGGAGCATAGAAAGGTACAAAGCCAGGCTGGTTGCGAAGGGATATTATACACAACAAGAAGGCTTGGATTACCATGAAACTTTTTCTCCTGTTGCTAAGGTAGTTACCATTCGGAGTTTACTAGCCATTACAGCCTTAAAAGGGTGGTTCTTATATCAATTAGACGTTAATAATGCGTTTTTACATGGTGATTTAAGTGAAGATGTGTACATGGAATTGCCCCCTGGATATGGAACTGATAACAGACCAAAGGTGTGCAAATTACATAAGAGTTTGTATGGCCTGAAGCAAGCTTCAAGGCAATGGTATGCCAAGTTGTCTGCCTTTATCACTCACCGAGGTTTTGTTCAGTCAAAAGCAGATTATAGTTTATTTACCAAGGTCACACAGAGCTCTTTTACAGCCATTCTTGTTTATGTAGATGATGTTATCTTAACAGGGAATTGCATGGATAGTATAAATGAACTTAAGGCAGCTCTTGATGCAAAGTTCAAAATCAAGGATTTGGGAAAGTTGAAATATTTCCTGGGAATAGAAGTGGCAAGAACAGAGAAAGAGATCCACATATGTCAGAGGAAATATGCTCTTGACATCTTAGGAGATTCAGGTACTATAGGGTCAGCACCTTCAAAGCTGCCCCTTGACCAGAATACAAAATTGAGCAAGGATGAGG
Source organism: Fraxinus platypoda (assembly GCA_903798405.1). NCBI lineage: Eukaryota > Viridiplantae > Streptophyta > Magnoliopsida > Lamiales > Oleaceae > Fraxinus > Fraxinus platypoda. Next base: position 5,465 of record CAIGRT010019634.1, on the reverse strand, counting down.
GTGATCCACTTCCTGATTCTACTGTCTATAGAAGACTAATAGGGCGTTTGTTATACCTAACTATAACAAGACCAGACCTTTCATATTCGATGCAATTGTTAAGTCAATAGATGGACAAGCCTAGAGTGCCATACCTCCAAGCAGCACACAAGGTTCTGAAGTATATTAAAAGGGCACCAGGACAAGGGCTATTCTTTCCTGCTACTTCTGTTGTGCAATTGAAAGCATACTCAGACTCAGATTGGGCTGCATGTCCAGAGACTCGAAGATCTGTGACTGGATATTGTGTATTAATTGGTTCTTCACTCGTCTCGTGGAAATCAAAGAAGCAAAGTGTGGTCTCAAGGTCTTCCTCAGAAGCAGAGTATAGGGCAATGGCGCTGGCATGTTGTGAAGTAACTTGGATGAAGTATCTGTTAGAAGATCTACAAATTGAACATAAGCAACCAGCTAAACTGTACTGCAACAACAAATTTGCCATATACATTGCCACAAATCCTGTTTTCCACGAATGGACGATGCATAGAGAAATAGATTGCCATGTTGTGAGAGATAAAATTCAGAATGGAAGTGTAACTACTGGGTATGTTCACACAGGATCACAACTAGCTGACATGTTGACAAAGGCAATGAGTTCTTCAAACCTTTACTCGCATATGCTCAAGATGAGAGTAATTGATATCTACTCTCCATCTTGCGGGGGAATGTTAAATTGTGACAAGCAAGGAAACCATGTGGCGGATGACTTAGCTGACCAAGTTGCCACAGCAAGTATTGAAGGTCCAGCTCAATAAGAACAATCTAGAAGGGAAAGAGGATCTAGAAGGCTTCACCATGTGGAGTTTGTTATCTTGTAACAATATTTGATTCTTTATTTTTATTCCCTTTTGTACCGGTTTTGCAAGTATATATGTGGCTGTATATTCATTCATTAGTAATTAATTAATTATCAGAATATTCAAAACCAAATCATCAGAGCTTCAACCTGTCTGCTTGCATTTGTCATTCTTCATCTTCATTGTATTTCTTCATATTTACTCGAAACTTCAGTTTCTTTTGGCTTTTTATTTGGTTTTTTCTCCGTAAATTATACTGTTAATGATAATTAAAAAGGTGAAATTGTATTAATCAAATTTCTAATTACTGTTAATGATAATTAAAAAGGTGAAATGGTATTAATCAAATTTCTAAGTAACGGACCGTACTGGGCCTAATTATCCCAAAATTTATTGGTATTACATTCCTCCTTTTGTGCCATTTTTTCTACTGTTCTTCCATAAGTTCAGCATTTTGTCTCCATTTGCATTCTGGCGTCGTTTTCCAAATAAAACATATTGATAGTTAGCCCAGTCAACTAGCAGAACAAACAAATTTGATTTTTGTTATTCACAATTATCCATTCAGACAAAAGCAAGTAAACACAGTTCTAAAAACAGGCTGTCGTTCATATAAATTAATAAGACATGCGCAATCGTATGTTTAACATTAATGCAATGACCACACTGCCTTCAAGCCCTCTAAAGCCTCAGGCCTTTCAGTGCTCAATATTTATTAGCACTAAAATATTTACATGATAGGAGGAAATACCCTTCAAACATCATGAATGCTGGGAAACTCTTTGAGCAAGAATCTTCACAAACTTTTCTCTGACATGCTGAATTTTCTTTCATACAGAAAAATTTCATCATTTGAAGGCGGCAAAGAAATTTCGTAAATAGTGAAGTTGGCAACCAGTCAACTCTTATCTCCCAATCATTGGCCCCAAATGCATGCCCTAGAACAAAAACACAAGTGATGAAAGATTCATCAACGTTCAAGTGAAGGGAACTTAAAAATATCAGTAGAAACAAATATGTTTAATAGAATAACCAAATTTACGAAAAAGAAAACAAAATCTACTCAATCTAGAAAAACCTGAAGAATATACATTCTGAATCCAAGGAAAAAAATAGAGACAGCCAGAAGATAGAAGTAACAATGTGGCCACAAAACATAGCAAAGCAAGTACATCACCAGGGTGAAAAAGGTTACATCCCTGTGTAATTTACTTTTTACTTTCACATGTACGAATCATACAAGGTAGTTAAGCCATTACAATTTACAAATAGCAAGCTCCAAATAAGAAACTTGGTGGGTAGTTGAGCCATCCATTTTTAAGATAATCACTAACACATAGCAATAGAAATACGCACACAAGGGAAATGAAAACCTCTAGCACAGTTAACATAATTCAAATGGATTTCAATTGAATCTCAATGGCAAAAGATTAAAACAGCCATTGGATATATGAAAATTCAAAGCTTTTCAAGGGCCTGGATTTGCCTTTCTCGTGGATAATTCTTTCATGAATTGATGCATGTCTAGCTAAAGCTTAAAAATATACTTGAATTTTAAGTAAGTTTGAAATATATTTTTTTCGTTGGTCAAAATTTGGAAATAAGTTGAAATCTACTTTACTGTCGAAATAACCTTTTCCACTTATAAGTGAGAAAAAGAGTAAGATATCCAAACATGTTTGGAAAAAAAATAAAAATAAAAATTCCTTAAAAGTTAAGCAAACACTAGGCTCGAGGGTTGAAATCAACTCTATAACATTTTAAGCGAACCAACTTCACTGCACTTAGTAGTAATATAGCTCAAAAGCAATTTCCAACCCATTATGTAAGGTATTAACTATAAAAAGAGGAAGAAGGCAAACTACAAGAAAAATTCCAGCTGCTACCATAGTAGTAGCATGTATAAGAGCAGAAATAGGAGTACGTCCCTCCATAGCATCAGGTTATACATGTAGGGGAAGTAGTGCAGATTTAGCAACTGCACAGGTAAATAGTAGAGCAGCACACAAAGTAACAAATGAAGAATTGACTTTATATAAATCAAGTTACTTAATATTCGAATAGATCCCTAAATTTGAAACTACTGGTTCTCCAATAAAAACCTAAATTCCTAATAATTAACCCAAATCCCATACAAGATTAGTTATAAATGCTTTTTGACAAGCATTTGCCACATGAACCAAAACCCTATTAGTAGATAGGAACACATACCAACCAATTCACAAAAAAGATAAATTTGTATCAAATTGGAACTAGTAACAAATCCTAACATGGACGTACTGAAAAAACTCGTAAGCAAAAAAGGAACTAAAAAGGAACAAGATAGATCCGACGAAGATCCTTCTCCTTCCTTTTTTCGGAAGAAAAGGAGGATCCAAACAAAATCAATGAAATGGAAAAAATCCAAGAGAATGGTAAGGAAAAAACACATGATGAATTCCAATCTCGATTTACAGAGGAGCTCTAAAAATAGTCCGGTTATCTGTTGAATACAACGAAAATCATGACAAATTGCCCAGTCAATTTAAAAGAAATAACTGTTGTTCTCAAAATCCAAAAAAATAAATATATGCAGCAGAATCAGGCTCGTAAAATTTTTCTCCGGGAAGGCTAGTAAAATTTTCTTATGAAACTAAATACAGAATCCACTTGTGGTGATAAAAGCGAATCAATCGCGTGATAAGCTAAATGGGAAGCTACCTATAGTAATGATACAACTCATTTTGTACATAGATTTCTTCTCGTTTTCAATGTCTGAATCTCCCCAAAGTATTCCCCAAGGTAGGTAGACATTGTCTTATACTAGGATCAAGTTAGACCAGAATAAGACACGCACCAAACACTGTCCAATTCTATGTGTAGTCTTAATTAGGAAAAATCCCCTATCGTTTAGTTTTAGAGGTGTCCAACGGACCTAATAGACCATCACAATCCAAGTTTCAATGGCCCAAACCGAGACCTAATCAACTCTTGACCTACAAGATTTAAGTCACAAGTTTTTGGCCAGTCCATTGAAAGCTCAAACTAGCCAAGATGCACTCTTTAATTTTAAGCTAATTAAAGAAGCTTGCAAACCCAGTAATATAATCAGTTGAGCTAGATCCTAAAATCAATAAAGCTGACAGTTTATGCTCATCAAATATCCATAATTGGAGCTACGTGAAAAGACAGTTTAATACTTCCAATAAAATTTTATCCTTAAGTTGCATTTTCAATTATGGCTAAATAAATTTGTGATTCCATCACCAACATAATAATTCAGTAGGCTATTTAATAAATTAATCAGTTCTAAGATGTTTTAAGCATAAAAAAACTAAAATAAAATAAAAAATGATCTTTAAGGAAATAATTGACTCTCATTAGAGAATTGGGAATATCATAGGGTGAATGTACGTTCCCAATATTCACTATCTCAAGCTTCTATGATATTGGGATATTGATTATGTCATAATCTCACTCTTTATTCTTTAATAAATCAAGAAACACAGGCAACAAACAACTGTAAAATATCCACTCAGAATTAAGAGAAGCAGTTTTGTTGATAACTGAAATTTAGTTATTTAACTGTCTTTATGGTAAATTAAATTTCACCTGTTCAGTTGTTCATGCCAAATGGATTCCAAATATATTAATGTTACAAATTAGAACTTGAAGTATCATATTTGGTAGCCTTATAGGAACCTCTAGTGATAGGAATAGAACTGCATAGCAGCTATGACTGTACTGTGAGCATTGATGTAATAGACAACAGAGAAGAAGAAATCGTATTTGAATTGCTTAATATTGTATGAATCTTTATGTAATCTTGTTGTATTTATAAAGATAGGATTGAAATAGCTTGAATGGATACAATTGCATTATTGAGCTTTCAAGAGACTACATTCTCTCATCAAGACAATACCCAATTTCTGCCTAGTTGAATCCCACTTCACCCCCTTATTATACAACTTCATATAATACTCTAGAAAGCTAATAAAGAACCAATATGCTGAAATAAACAATTGGATAAGCTAAAATGAACCAATAAACTGGTGGGCCAAAAATGGACTAATAGGCAGCCCAACGCTTCTTTCTCAGCTTTGCGTACGTGGATCGTATAGGAGGTCTATCATAGCCATAACAAATTCTTCACCTATTGAAATTAAGTAGCACGGAAGCGCAAGGATATGGAAATCACAAACAACCTTCTAGTTCCTGGTGATTCATTCATGAATGCAGAAAGTTATGCATCAAAGACTCGTTGATTCCAGAGAATGCCGAGAATTTGAACACATAATTCAGAACACTCAATTTTGCATTTCATTAAATCTCCTTTTTCAAAAGACCCAAGTGGTCTTATTTTAAGAATAAAATAGAATAATATTCTATTTGGAAATTTCAAAATACCATAATAAAATCATAATATGCTATATTAATAATAACTACCATAAGCAAAACCTTAGTCAAAAGAAACAATCCAAAACCATCATAAAGTAATAAAATCTTTTTTTTTTTTTTTTTTTTATAGATAATCATAAAATTTTATTAATCAAATCAAAGAAGAATACACAGGAAGTGTATCATCAATTTAAACAAGAAAGAAAATATATGAAGTTAGGCAGCCCCTCTATAGGATTGCTAGTCGCTGCA
>CAIGRT010019615.1:0-29118 GCA_903798405.1 Fraxinus platypoda | reverse complement strand
ACAGCTGTTGATATATTTACTGGATTATAGAGCACAGGTGAAATCATTTTAATTTGAGGTAACTGAACAACACTTGATGGTGTTCTAAAAAAAATACAATCTTGAAAATTTATTGCAGCAAAATGGAAAAGACAACAAATGAGAAGCGAAAAAATAAACTGGAGTCTGCTCTCCCTCCACTTTCATGGTTTTGGTCTGTGACACTAACGGTGGTGGTGGGGCCACAGCAATTTGGAGCCAATCATAAGACAAGAAGCTGCACCAAAGATGCGGATTTCATCGCCATGTGGCACGCTCCTGTGGCCTATCTGCATTACTCAGCACTCAAAAGATCTAGACATATGTTGTGGATGCCTCTTTTTTTTTTTTTTTTTTTTTTTTTTTTTTTTTTTTTCTTTTTTCTTTTTTTATTCTTTTTTATTTTTGGTTTTAAAATTATTTTATGTATAAAATAGAAAAGTTACCATTTTACCCAATTCGATTTAGTCAAAGTCCACTTTTGTTAGCCAACTAATGGTCAAATGGATCCATTTGGACCCTAGCTGCATATTTTTGAATGATNATGCCTCTTTTTTTTTTTTTTTTTTTTTTTCTTTCTATATTTTACTATTTTCTGTTTGAATTCTATTGTGAATTGAAAATCAATTATTGGTTGACTAAGAATACAAATCTGATTTGTTCAAAAAAATTAACCAATTACCAATAATCAAACAGTATTGTAAATAAGAAAGTTCTTGAACATGATTACAGCAGGACTTCTTGTTTTTCAAAATTTACTCCACGTAGATCTAACACCAATCCATATAATTTTATCCGCTTGTAAATTCTATACAATATATAAATAAAAAGTGATTTGATCTTTTTTTTGTTGACGTAGGAACCCACAGTCGCTACCCGCCACGGAGCTCTGACCATCCGAAAGGGCGGAGGTCTGACCACTGTGAGTGCGCACTAGGTAAACCCCGCTCCATGTGCGTAGTCTACAAACCACTCAGGAGAAGTAAACTGCACTTGGCAAGCACGATGCGACAGACTCGACCGAGAAAGTGTTGGCAGGAATTCGAACTCGTGACATTTGGTCTCCGCGTTCATCCGCTCCACCAACTCGGCCACCCTCGAAGGGTATCTAAGAGTATTTTTGCAATTTGATAGGGTAGCATTATTTTCTTTTTTTTGGGTAGGTGTGGCCTGGATATTGGAAATAAAGACATGTTTTTTTGGTTATAAATTGTAATAAATATGTCCCTCGCCACCTAAAATGCACAAATTGTATTGTTCGATGGTAGTTGAAAAATGGGCCAAACAGCAATAGAAAAAGAAGCAATCAATTAGCAAATGCCATATATAAATATCATACTTTTGACTTCTCAATTATTTCTTATATCTTTTGATTATCTTCTCCATTATAAGTGCAGAAAAGACACCAAATTCTGAATAAAAAAATGCCTAAAACAAATCAATTAGTCAATCCCAATAAGTGCTTGCTAATTCATGCCTACTTTTTATTGAATAAATAAAAAGTAATTTTAAGTGTTTAAATATTAATTGCAAGGGTAATTGTCACAATAAGTCTTATGTTTGCCAGTTTTGTGGAATATTCCCATAACATTTAATTTTAGCGTAAAACTCTCCCTAAATCACGCAAACGTTGCGGATTATAACATTTCCGTCATTTTTCCTTGTAAAACGATGAATTTACCCTCCTCTTTAAATTTAAAAGAAGAAGAGGAAGAAGAAGAACTAAAAAAATAAAAAATAATTGCATCCATAACCCCGAAATTTCAAAAAGTGCAATTAAGTCCTAGTTAAAACAATTAAAAAAATTATTTCTTCTACACCTCCTCCACCACCACCATCAACAGAATTTGGGAACAAAATTTGAGAAATTTAAGAAAAAATTAGAAATTTAGGAAAAAACTGATAATGATTCTAGATTCTTCTATTGTTTCTTTTCTTTCTTCAATTTGAACGTTTGGTTGCTATCGATTTATTCATCAGTGGGATTTATTAAGTTGTTCCCATAGCTGTGGTTGGTGCAGTAGCAACTTCTTTTGGTGGTGGTGGTGGTGTGGAGGAGGAGGTGGAAAAGAAAGAATTTTCTAAATTTTTTTTATTGTTTTAACTAGGACTCATCTTCACTTTTTTTAAAAAATGGGGTTATGAATACAATTAATTCTTTTTTTTTTTCCTTTTTTATTTGAAGATGAGGGTAAAATCGTAATTTTACCAAAAATTGCAAAATGTTTATTCCGCAACATTTGGGTGATTTAGGAAAAATAAATAATCTTTCTTATGTATATGCATTTGTTCACAATATGCGGTAATAGGTAGACAAGTAGAAAAATTCTTCGATCAATCTCAAACTCTTGGACTATCCCAAATCAAATAAGCAACTTATACTCATCACTCAAATTGCAGCTTTATCAAATTTAGGTTAAATAAATTATCTTGGCCCACCCCAGAAAAAAAAAAAAAATCAAATAAAACATAGAAAAAGGAATGGAAGAAAACCGAAAATAAATAGTTATAAGTCATTATCGTGAGGTCCTTTTACGTGTGATGGAATGCATGTGCACCAATTATACCCAAAAATATCTATGATTCTTCCAAATTAATGCTACATGTGGAGAAAATTGGGGCACGATACCTTCTTTTTTTTTCCTTAGCTAGTCTGCATATAATGTCGTGCTTGGCTTACAAAAGTGTATTTAAGTTTCTGTTTGTTTTTCTTTATTTTAATTTTTTTTAAAGCTACTTTTCAATCATATATTGTCATATTTTGCACGTAAATTTATTATTATTATTTTTTTTTAACTTTTGAATCACACATTCTCTAAAAATTCGTCATTTCAAAGTTCATTTTCATTGAATAATAGTAGATAAACTGGGGCTTAATCATGAAGGAAAAGGTAATGAATGATTTTTTTAATAAATTCTAATTGACATTTAATAGTGTGATGACTTTTTTCATTTCTCAACATGTTTGTGTGGGCTTAAAAATATAGTAGTACTCTAGAAGGAAAAAAAAAAGAAAAAAAAGATTAGTATCTGAAAAATGAAAAAACGTGTTTTCAAAATTACAACTCTTTTAAGTTGTGTCCACGTGGCCATTTCCAATTGGCTGGATTGTTAATACCCGGATTGTGCTTCTTCAGATGGTTTGTGAGCCATTCGATTTAATCAATTACTGTGATTCTTTTGAGCCTTATTTACGTGTTGGCTGTGACTCTTGGGGTTTCAATTATTCATTCTGCAACTGGTTTTCTGAAAAAGAAGGGCTCCCGTTTTGGCACTTTCTTGTGTGATTCTTTTCTTCCATAGATTAATGGGGTATTCTTGTATATTTCTGGGGTCCTTTCACATATGGTAACAGTGGCTTGAGTCTGTATTTGACTGTTTTGATTAGTGACTGTTCGAGTGTTTTATGCGATAGGATTGAGTTTTTTTGTTGAGTTCTAAGAGATCATTTTTTCGATCTGTGACTAGAACTTGGTTAAGGGTCTGATATTTGATTCCATTTGTAAAATATCCATTTGGAAGGTTTTCTTGGTGCACTAGTGGATTGAGTTGGTAGTTGAGCCCCCCAGATTCGGTATAGTCGAACTGGGTTAACATTTTTGGTGTTATTTTCATTTTTGCAGCGTGTGTTCTTGAGTGTGTTTTTCTTGTTTGTGCATTATTTGGGTGGATTAACCCAACAGTATCTTGTAAGTAGAAATAGAAAAGTATGTATATTTGGATGGATAAACTTCACTGTGGATACTGGATCCCAACATTTCTCATCTGTGGAAATTTCATTCACATTCTTCTATCATCTCTCCCATCTCGATCTTTCATTTATTTTCTCATATCGTTCCTATTGACCAATTCTATCAATTTGTCTTCAACCTAGTTTCATATACAACATGTAGGGGTAGGAACGAGTCGGGTTCGGGCCCACTCAATTATCAAACCGAAATTTTTAAATTAGGTGAAATTCCAACAAGAAAATCGATCCAACATGGAGATATATCGACCCGAGCTAGTTCACGTCAGATCAAGTTTCAGGTTTAGTCTTGAAATCAAATATTTTAAAAATTGACCTTAAAAATCGAGGCTTTCGTGTTAGGTCCAAGCAAACCCAAAAACCTACCCGATAACCCGCAAACCGACCCGAATCAAGTTGATTTCGCGATTAATATGTCCATCCCTAACTGCATGTGTACTTTATCCCTAAGGACAATTTCGTCAAGCCACTTAAACCATCAATCTTTTAAAGTGACAGAGATTATTTTTTAACCAAACACAACTCAAAAGACTGCTCATTTTCTTGAAAACTCATCTTCGAACCTTACTCTTGTGGTATCTATGGACACCTCTCCTATTGGAGGAATATCTTTCCTATTTCTAGGTGCTCCTCTAGGGAGGCCCGTTGCTCACTTCCTTGTCAACGGGTTGATTTCTCCATGGCCCTTGGTTAGGCGGCAGGTTCTTGGGTTGCCCATGGTGGGCATTGCATGGCGTGTAATTGCTTTTGTTGTTGTAGGAAGGTTTACATATCAGCGTGTTGGTTCGCCGCTTGCCTCATATTGGTGGCTATACTAGCCATTTTCGTGTCAGACGGATAGCAACTCTACTGGTCTTTCTTGAGCGTCAAATATTTAATCACATTTTTGCAATATTATTTGTTTTGCTTATTCAAAAATGCAATGGACAAATGAGTTTTTTTTTTTAAATTTCAACTTAAAAGAAAATTTTGGACAGAAGTTATAACCAGGAACAATTTAAGTTAAGTTAATTTAAGAATAAGAATATGATAAAAAAAGCTTTAGACATAACGTGTGAAGGTTATAAACATTTCACGCAATTAAGATGTGTAATTATTGAAAACGTTACATTATTTTTTTCATTCTCATTCTTCTACTCATTTTTAACCACATATTCTTCAATAAAATAATATTTTTCAACACATCAATAATTTTTTCTTCTTTTTCAACCACATAACATCACATCAACAGTAAAAATACATTCTTTTTCCAAAAATGTGCTCCAAACGGGGCAGAGCATAATATAAATGGGTTTCAAACAAGCATTTAACAAATATTATTGAGTTGGTAGTACTTGCACTACTAAGCTTGATGCCTCGATCATATATGTAAATTTTTATGTAGGTGGTGTTTGCCATATCACAATAATTTAGAGGTTAGCACTTATTAGTTTGGTTCGAGTTTTTTGATACCTGAATTGGACCGTTTGTAAATGAAGTTTTTAACTTTTTATACGGCTCCATTTTTTACAAAATACATTTTTTAAAACTCATTTTCAATTATACATTCTCAAATAAAATAATTTAACACGTAAATCGAATTTTTTCTTCTTTTTTAACCATACATTCTCTAAAAAATTATTATTCCAAAATTCATTTTTAATCAAAAATAGGACTAAAACAAGGACATATATATAATAAAATTAGCATTCCATTATAGTAGTAGAACTGGACCGGATCGAAATTGATCAGTTCCTGTTCCAGTTCTACTAAAACAAACAAATTTAAAAACATAACATGGAAAAAAATGTTTTGAACATCGAATTCTCCAAAGAATCCATACAATATCCCATAGGGACCCCCCAAGTATTTGTCACATGGGACTGCATTTTAGTTTCAGACAACATCTGCTAGTCTCATCTGGACAAAATCTGACCCTCTTTTCATTCACCATTTTCAAATGGAAAAAGTGTCTCAAATCCGAGTCCTCTGAATGGAAACCAAAACCTGTACACATTTCCTCAAAACATATGCAGTTCTATTTTCCTATTCAAGTCTGAGCTTTCACACCGGAACAACTTTCTTTGAATATAAACAGTTCTCTTTTGACCATTACTGCTCTGCTTATAGTAAATACATATATCCTCGTTCATAAAGTGTAAACAAGAAAGTCTTCAAGAAGAAAGACAAAAAGCAAGAATTACAAAGTGTAAGCAAGAAAGGCTTCAAAAGCTTCATTTTTATAAGTTTTGGCCCAATCAAAGGTAGGTTCTGACCCACATCCTTTTATGTTCTTGAATTTTTTATTGTTTTCGGGCTTCATCTGTTTTTGTATATGTGTGTGTGTGTGTGAAGCTGGAAAATTTGGATTTTTAGGGAAGATATAATAATATAGCTTTATTGAAAATGAAAGTTGGGATTTTTGTGCAGTTCCGAAAATGAAATTTAGGGTTTAAAAAATAAAAAATGAGTTATTAATACACTTATCAACACAAAGTTTCTGATTTTTCAAGAACTTGGTTCTAACTCTCTATCTATTTCACTGTGGAATTAATAAGGTCAAGGACAAATTTTTAGATTGGAAAAATTGATGAAGCAATGTGGTCTAGGTTGAACTAAACTGACAGTCATGAAGAAGAATTCTGCTTCGTTAAGAAATTCGGGTGCATATACCAGCCCTGGAACGCCAGAGTATGGTGACAACAACGTGGGCGGAATTCCGAAGGGTTGGAGTTCCGAGCGAGTTCCGATCCCTACTAATAGTAGCCGAAGGCATATTAATGCTGCTGCATTTATGCCATTTAATAGTGGAAGGACCCTGCCTTCGAAATGGGATGACGCTGAGAGATGGATTACGAGCCCAGTTTCGGGATATGGTGCTGGTAAGACATCGATTGTGCTACCTCAGAGGCGACCAAAGTCGAAGAGTGGTCCGCTGGGGTCTCCAGGAGTTGCGTATTTATCCAATTATTCGCCCATCACGCCTGTGCTGGAAAGTGGAAGTGTGACGAATTTCGTGGCAAGCTCGCCACTTACGACCGGGGTCTTGGTGCCCGATGGCTTATCAATTCATTATGGTGCTGGCATTTCTGCAAAATCAAACTCTCTTTATCCTGGGAATAGCATGGCTCGATCAACTAGCGTGCCTGGCTTGTCAGATATGCTAAGTGAATCTTCAATGCCAAGTTCTCAAGGTATATAGCTCTTCCTTTTCTTTCCGGCCTCTGTATGTGATCGAATGCTCAAGCTTTGGCATAATTCAATATAAACATACATAGAAAATATGTTGCTTTACCATTTAATTAACTGGGACATTAGTTTTCTATTCAATTGTGCAATATATCTATTTTCTACGTTTGCTGCAGCAGTACTTCAGTTATTATGCAATTTCAAATTATCTCCGTGTGAATATACCTAAACCCTGATGATGAAACAATACGATGAGTGAGAGTGTGACTGCTGTAAGAAAGCTCTGATTATTCAATTTTAGTGAAATATTTTGTGCCTTCATATTAAACTCAAAGCTGTTAAAAAATCAGGACTAAATAGAAATTATAAGCTGACATGATAGCATATTACTGAAGTGTGAAGAAAACTGAACCCGAAAAAAAATGCTAAAATGTAGAGCTTTATCAGTTACTAGTCATGATGATTCCTCGACCACAGGAAAATGATATCTGCCTTTAAAAAAATTCAACCTACCACTATCCTGTTTGGGTACTGCGAGGATTAGACTAGGGCGTTTGAAGTTATTGTCCTCAGATCTTAATCTGTGACACAGTTCCTGAATCACGCATTCCAACTAGTCTTGTGAAAACTGGAGTAAGAGTTGTGATAGGTTATTACGACCAAACTGCTTATGCTAACTAAGTATCTGTTGTTTCCATCATTGATGAATTGGATGGTTAGATGATAAACCTGATAGCACCAAGAAGGATGAAGCTGCAGTTTCGTGGGATGTTTCACGTCGGGATATGGCAACTCAGATGAGCCCGGAAGGCAGCACGCATTCATCTTCCAAAGGAAGGTTATCATTCTCCAGTCTCCCTTTCTCTGTCCCGAGTTTAGTGGAGCCACACAGCAATCATTCGGCCAAAGATGAAGTCAGGGATGTCCAAGTAGACAAAGGCGTCACTGTAGCCAGGCAGTCCAAGAAAAAAGGATTGAGAAAGATGAGAGGTTCGCCAAATGCTGCAGATTTACCTTCACAGTTTGATGTTGCAGAGGCATCAAATAGCTTGGCAAAGTACGTATTTTTCCTCAGAACCTTGGGGATATTTAATACACGGTACTAGACTAGACAATATAAGGAACAATATTTTAGCTTATTTTTCTTCTCTAAGACAGTCTGCTACTATTCAATCCTCTCAACCAAACACATCATAAGAGTAAAGGTCCATTAATTATTGAATTAGCAGAAATAACTCCCAACGCCTGGATAATTTTCACCTGTGTCTCAGCAGTAAAAGTATAATTCCTATCGATTGAAAACCACCTTTTGTTTAGGTAAATAAACTTGACATGATCCTGCGAAGCAAAGCATACTTCTCACATGCATTGCTGAATTTTATTGGATATTCGAAAATGACTAATCACTCTATAGCTCCTTTTTCAATTATAATTTATTTACTATCTTGATCAGATAGTAATTCTTACTGTCTTTTTTAAACTTGCAATTAACATTACGAAACAGTCAAATGGGAAATCGGTTGTTATCCAATGCAAAGGATGTGATGGATATGTTTACTTTCTGTGTTTGTGCAGGCTGCAAAGAGAAGAAGCCAAGATCACTGCTTGGGAAAACTTGCAGAAGGCAAAAGCTGAGGCAGCAATGCGAAAACTCGAGGTTCATCCAAAGTCAACTTAATATTATTAAAGTCAAATGTTTTAGTTTTTAGGGTACACACTGAACACAGAAAATGATGCTAACAAATGCTTAAGAGTTGCAATAACTGAACATCCATCCTTGTTTCTGGACAGCTAAACTTGCTTTCATTCATAATCCACGAGATGTTATTAATAAACTTGAATCTTGTATAGTTTGCTTATTATCTGATATTGTACGAACATGTTCTCTGATAACCTTATATCCAGGTGAAACTTGAAAAGAAGAGATCAGCATCCATGGACAAAATCTTGAACAGGCTCAAAACTGCTCAGATAAAAGCGCAAGTGATGAGAAACTCGTCCAAAGACCACGCTCAGCAAGCTCCAAAAACTTCTAAACGACGGGTTTTCTTCTGTACATATATCAAAATGGGTTCTTTCAGCAATTGCTTTTGCTGCCATAGAAACTAGTCAGTCCTGCATTATCCTTTTCTTGTTCATTATTCAGTGATGCAGTGCTTCATAATTGAGGAAATTCTGTCAAAAATTTATCAGTCTTTCATTTTCTAGCCTCATTTTGATCTTTAGATTGACACAGTTAGCAACTGAAGTCAACTGGACAAAATGGCTAGAAAATTAAGTTTTGTTGGCCAACTATATGTAAGAGGAAATATCACTGGTAGCAGTCCAGATGGTGTATGACAAGGAATAACTATATTTGAAACTATAAATATTTGTGGATATTTAGGACTCTTTTTTCTTTTTTTTTTTAAGAAGAAAAAATAAAATAATACCTTAAAAGAATTGATCAATGAGAGAGGATCTCGAGCTGGCGTAAGAACTTACAAATATTAAACTTTAATATTTGTTTATCATACAACTAGACAAACTAATTTATGATTTATGCTTTTTCATGTATGAACGAATGGCTAAAAATCAAGAAAAAAGGGTCAATGCTTTGGGCTCAATGCAATGAATATGCAGGTTAGGGGTTGTATCCATTCTAGAATTTTTAATATTTTTATAGATCTAAAAAATTTAGGTACTTTTTTAAGGGTATAAAAATTTTGAGTTATTCAATAGACTGTTCAAAATTCCTGAAAAGTCCTAAGGTAATAAATTACATTTATTCCTCAAGTACATGAATAACTCACAGATTTTTGAATTTCCTGCATCATGTCCGTCCTTGTGTATTTTCCCTCTTCCCATCTTTGAATCTATTTCCTCCATTTCAAAATTCTGTATAAAATCTGTATAATTATTCTGTACTTGTAGCAAAATACTTTAAAATATGAGTGAAAGACACTCATCAATTTTATCAAAAGCCATCATAGTTTAGAAATTGTTAACACTTATAATTATTCTGTACTTGTAGCATAGCTCAATAAATTAAGACTTCTTAAAATTCTTTAACAGTCGAGGATATGAAAACCTTAAAGAACTGTTATAAAATCTTTCGCTTACTAACTTCTAAGTACAAAGTAGTTCAAAGATTTTGCTCTTTCCTCGATCCTTTGTCTTTTTTCATTCTACAAATTCTAGAGACAAGATACCAAGAAATAATAATTTTCTCTTCAACGTGTTATATTTATTCTTTTTAATATTCTAATCTCCCCCCCCCCCCCCCTTTTTTTAACCCCCCCCCCCCCCCCCACCATTTCTTTCTTTTTTTTAATGAAAAAGGATCGATTTGTAATATAAAAATAAAAATCTTATAAGATTCTGTCTTCTTTTCCATTGGTCCTCCATTATTTTTTTCTGTAAAATTGTGTAAAACAAAAAGAAGATATTAATTTTGCAATTAAATTTTTGCATATTGGTTGATTGATTAGTTTAATAACTTGTTCGGGCAAAATGATAATATTGAACATTAAAAATTTATATTTTTTTCATCAAAGATTATTAAAATGTTATAATTGTTCTTTCCTTAAATGACTCATATTTATTCAGACAAATCGCGTAATAAGTTATATACGCAAATTGCTTTATACACAAGTTTTTTTTTTTTTTTTNGAAAATCAGAAAAAATTAAATGTATTTATAAAAGTCTTTGAATGATAATCTTAATAATGTATGAAAAAATTTCATTAATTCTATAGAAATCTACAAAGACAATAAAAGTTCATCACTTAAAAAACAGTTCATATAAATTAAATTGCATACACCCCCTTTATTCAATTTTCAATCATGTTATATTTCTTTACACTTTGTCACTTAGCAACACACCATTAAACAGTTTAAAAATTAAGTAATTTTTTCTCCAATCCTTTTTTAACGACACATCAAAGGCCATACTTGATAGCATTTTTTTTAATCAATTTTTAACTTGTCAGATATAAGAGTACATTTAAATTAATTCAACAAGTTTAAAGTCTTCCTTTTTTCTTCTCCCAGAAAGGAGTCAATATTAGTTCGAAAAACATGTCCTTTTTTTCGCAGTTAGGTAAAAAAAAAAAAATCTACTATACCAAAAGACTAGGAACTACTAGAATCAATAGATTCTTTTAATTTCATTTTTTTTTTTTTTGTTGAAACTATATTTTGAATCGTATGCGTCAAAAAGACACATGCACACAATTCTTATCTGATTTAGACTTGGGCCTTTCACCTTTTCCGAATAGAGGACCTGAATAGAGACCCTTGAAACAATTTCTGAGAAATTATTATACTGAGAAGATTCACACGCAACCATATGGTCTTAAGCCTTTATAGCACGGAGTAACAGGAAATGGAAAGCACGCTGTTCTTAAATGAAGTTGTCTAAAAACATGAGCTGCTAGCATAGAGTTGAGTATTACATAAGAGGTATAAAAAAAGTCTTATTTTCAAACAGAATTAAACCAGAACAAACAAACAGTAAATTAGTAGATGCACTGAGGCATTGTGTCATTAAAAATAAATTTCAGTGGAGTTTTAGCTGTCCCTTTCAACCTCTAGTAAGGCCTATACCTGTAATCTGCACGGGAAGGCCTGCCACCACCCATGTCACCACGCATAGCACTGCCCATGCCGCCGCGCATACCACCATCTCCCATGCCGCCGCGCATACCACCACCCATGCCATAACCCCACTGCCAAATAATAGGTAAAAAAGGGTTAGCATTATAGCTCAAAAGCAAAGAACATGCAGACATCAGATGGCCAAAATCATTTAAAACAACCAGATAATTAACACACAAAAAAAAAAAACCCTAAGGCCTATACCCTACATGGTGTGGGCAAACTCTCTTGGGTTAACTTAGCAATCTTGACAAATAAATCGATCTATCTTGCAAGGAAAAAATTCACTACCACTTGACCCATTCTTAACTTTCTTGGTATGGCCAAATTCTCTAGGGTGAAATCTTGACGAATAAAGGCCAAATTCTCTAGGGTGAACTCTGCAATCTTGAAGAATAAATCAATCTATCCTGCCAGTAAGGAAAAATATCACTCCCACTCAACCCATTCTTAAAAGTATTAAAGTGCCCAACCCTCTTCCTGGAAAAGGTTTTTGTTACGATGAGAACATAAACCAAGAAAAATCTAAATTGACACTCCACTCTCATCTTTATCCTTAAAAACCAGATTCAATACATAGCATGTCAAAGGCCCTTTCCTAAATGTCCATTAATACTTCTCCCAGATAACCTCTAAAGTTTTAGTTTGCACTATTTCCTCCATATCATCCTATATTTTCTTCCTAATGCAACTCATAAATCTTATTCGTGGTGTTCAAGACCTCAAACTAATATCCATGTTTATCTCTAACCACTCTTTGGATAGTACCTACATTATCTCCTATAACAACTTTAATCAACAGAATCCTAGCCATCTTCAAGGTTACCCAGACACTCTTGAATAGCAACAGCAACTACTCTATGAACTTGATACAAGATCTTAAAGATGGAGAAGAGAATTTACACGTCTCCAGGGTATCCACAGACCACATTTAGATTAATTTACACGTCTCCAGGGTATCCACATACCACATTTACATTAGGGCATCTGTCATTATTGACATCTGGAATGAAATTCCAATTTCCAAAAAAGGCAATTGGATATTCTTGTGAGAATATAACACTCCACATCTCTCCACTTACATGATGGAAAAAATTATTTTTCATAAGAATGCACTTTATTCAAAGTATGTTTTAATGTAAAAGAACTTGATCTATCTCAAAAATATTATTTCTCTTCTTAATGTTTGTTTTGCTTATAGTAATTAAAAAGTTACCTTTTTTAAAAAAGGAAAACTAACAAAAAGAGAAGAATAGCTGCATCCATGAGACAATGCAGGAAATTGAGACAGTAATCATACAGTGGGAAATGAAAGGAGTTGTCAAGTTGGTATATTCTTGATGATGCACAAAGCAGCTTACTCATTACACTTATTATCTAGACAGTAATACGCAACAAATATAAATCCATACTTACATCATCAAAATCTAAGCTCCCATACATTCTGCCATAGGTACGCAGAGGTCCACCATAACCAAATGGTTCGGGATTGTCCATCATGAAATTACTACTGGGACCAGCATCATCAATTGGTGTAGCTGAATCTATTGCCACCTTTAAGACATCAAAAGGAGACTCTAATGTTACCATTCACCGTGTCATTCATTAACAGCTTTCAGCAAGCATTTTTTAGTACTAGAACTTAAATTTTGATCCAAACATTCACTAATTTAGCATGTAACTTGGATTCTAATGTCTAATAGCCTCAAGCCAAATGAGAGCATTTTCATTTCATGTAAGATTTTGCTGATCAAAGTCCAGTCACATCTCGAGTTCTCTGTACTTATGATAAAACTATTTTAGCAGGCTTCTTATCAAACTCTTATCTCCAACACACAATGGTTTGCTAGTGCAGAAAAGGACTCAAACCTGTTGTCCACAGATTTCATGAGATCTTCGAGCTACACGATCTGCAACACCATCTTCGGCAAAAGTCACAAAACCAAATCCCCTGTGACCAGTCCTTTTGGGATCCTACACAAAATAGCAAGTTTGTATTATAAACAGTAATCTATTGAATTGTGAATTACATCAAGTCACTTCTATACTTACCTTTGGAACATAAACATCTAAAATGCGACCAAATCTCCCAAAGTATTGACGAAGGTCTTCTACACTTGCCTCCTGAGGAAGCCTGCCAACAAAAATCTTTTTGCCCATTCCACGAACTGCTTCCCCTCCTAATTTGGGATTATTATTAACTTGGGTGCCTCTAGCTTATAGTTAAAATGATATAAGGAAAATGTGTACAGAAATTAACTTACTTCCATACATAGGACCTGGATGATCATACAAGGTTGGAGCACCAAGTGTGGCATATCTAGTCGCAGAATGCATGTAAGCATTATAAGCACCATAGCCACCACCCTGAGGCATTCGACTTGTTGGTCGGAAGTCATCATCCTATATAGAATATAGGTGGCATAGGAACAACGATTAAAAATAGAACTAAAAATTCCAACCACATCTTTTTTGTCATAACTGAAAAAATCCCAACCTGCAGAATTGGAACCCACTAGCTCTCTCCCCCTCCCTCCCTCTCCCGAGGTGGAAGTAAAGGAGAGAGGGAAAGCACGGGTTGGTGGTGGTGGTGAGGGGTTTAAAGGAGGTAGAACATCTAACTAGTAGCTAAAACTATTACAAGATTCTGCTGGAAAATTATGCATGCAAAATGCTTAAATAGAACAGTGATTCACTAAAAGTAAAAGCCACGTGAGGCTGAAATTACCTTTGGGGTTGCCCTATCCACAACTACAGTAGAACCTCCCAACTCATGGGTTTCAGCCATCAGATCATCCACTGCCTCTGTGGGAAGATCAGAATGAAGAAAGGATTTAATTTCACAGCAATCAATGTTAGCCATAAAACTGCACGTCATGCGGAGATGAAGAATTCCACATGCAAATGCAACTCAAGGACAGTTTATACATCTCTATCCAGATGATCTCAGAATTTGATTGGTTCAGAAAAAAATATAGAGCAGGAGTAGGCAACCGAAAGCAGTCAGGAAAACATTCTCCTTGAAAGGTCATCTTTCCTTAGCCTTCTAAATATGTCAATATGACAACCTAAAAATACACCTTTACAGTTTTAAAATCATGACAACTGACACGATGGTTCAATTCAATCTTCATACACCCATTAAAATGTAAAAAAATCCCGCCAGAAATAATGTTTCTCACTATTTTTTCGTTTTTCATTCAAATTGGAAAGGTTAAGGAGGATGGTACTCCGACCTGTGAAGCTGTAGGATATGCAATAACCAAAAGGCAAAATAAATGATATCGTACAGATAAACGAGAACTTCATATATAAGGCCAGACGGAGAAAGTAGGCCACAGAAGATAACAAGATGGAAGATAACTTCATTCGGTTCCAGAAAAAGGCTTCCCGTACATATGCACATAGCTTGTCTGTCTATGCACATATTTAACCCAAAGAATTAAGCATTAATTCAATAAATTAGGATATAGAAATCTTTGGTCCTACATAGAGGCTACAATGCAGACAAAGTGGTATGAAGATCTAAAAAGGCACATGTAACAAGTCAGAATAGTTGCTCCAACCAATTGGAAACACAACACCAAGAAAGAACACTGAAACTGATTTACCAGCATTTGCAAAAGTGATAAATCCAATCCCACGATGGCCCTTGGCAGTTGGATCCTGACAAAAACAAATGAAATGAGTAGGCGCAATAAAATGGCAGCATTATGTTTGATAGGAAGTGACAGCAATCCAAACCTTTGGCATGTATAAATCTGTTATGTCACCATATCTCTCGAAATGACTACGATAATGTACACAAAATTTAGACTTCAGTAAGAGCGCAAAAGCCACGAAGATGTAACAAATCATCCAATTAAGCAATATTTCAGATTCACTCTTAAGTCAACATGCAGTAATCCAGAAAAGATACCTTCTGAACATAGATTCAGTCACTGATGGTGAAATCCTGGCCACAAAAATCCTGGTCACTTTACTTGGTGGAGCTCTCATCTCCTCCTGTAGTACAAGGTTTGAAAAAACACCAAGAGTTAGAATATTATTATATAGCTTCTAATCTTCTAAAGCAAACGCTGGAGGTACAAGCAAACTGAACAGGCAATAATTACAACATTAAAGTAGCAAACTGTAGAAATTAGAATAGCTGAATTATCAAAGAAGATAACCTTAGGTGTGGCTATTTTGACCTCCAACATTCTATTACCAAGGACATGCTCGCTTGTCAATGCAGCCTACAAAATACAAGGTGCCGTAATCCATAAATTTGAAATTATCCTCTCAATATACAAAGAGAGAAAAATGAAGTAGAAAACAGAGCTAACATAAAAAAACTCGAAGCACACGCCAGTCCTAATTGAGTACCTTTGCATCCTCAACTGCTGCAAATGTGACATATCCAAAACCGCGAGATCGACCAGTTGTCCGCTCCTGACATCACAAAAGCAAAAAAAATAACAAATCCTCCTAACAGTGCTTATTTGTAGAAATCACTGAACTCAAAAGATTGTTTTCATCATATTAAGTTTCTGCTGAGTACGGAACAATTTCCCACCAGAAAGGCAACAACTTTTTGTTGGATTCTATTATTGTCCAATCAAACACAAATGCGCACACACATTCTAAATTAAAAATAGTCCAACAACTATTTACTGGAGAAACAGTAATTTTTCCATTGCTTCTGATTCTGTCATCAGAAACCTGAATTTGTGAGACTTCAAAAAAAAAATTGCCATCCTATAAACACATTTTTTATTAAAAGGTTAGACAAGTATAATACAATTAAAGCAAATTTTCTTACTAACCTTCATCACAATGCAGTCCTCTAATTCCCCAAACTTGCTCATGTATTCTCTCAGTCCTTCTGTGTCCACATCCCAAGGAATGCCCAAAACCTTAAAGTAACACAGATGCACATTATACATACATACCCAAACGCATATACCGAATCAAGCACAACTACATAATCTAAAATTTTAGACTTACGACAAGCTTTCGGTCAGACATGTTGAGGTAAATCCGGAAATTCCTGAAATCAAGAAAGGCAGCTCTCTCGAGTTTCCCTCTCTCTCACCAACTCTCAATCGCTCACGCACTCTTCCTGCACGCAACAACAATAGACACACCTCTTTCTCACAACACACAATCATCATCATCGTCATATACCAAATCAAACTCACCATCTTATCTCAGAGTTCTCGAGGATGAATCAAAAAAATACCTAAGAGAATAAAATTCGCAAAAGATACAAGAAAATTATTGGAGAACAGCTCTGGGCACTCAAGTATTCACTGACCTTTCGAACCGATTTGCTGATTTTCAAAACCCTAATTCGCTCGCCCACTCGGTCTCTCTCTCCTCTCCACTCGCGCCGCTCGGCTCCCAGTAACTGACCGCTCTGCTTATCTGGAGTCACCCACGCTACACGGCTTCAAATTTATACAAGCCGACTAATTCGTTAAAAGTTGGAAAATAAATTCGCTATAATGGCCTTTAAAGTTTAACCTATTAGATAATCCCAGTGAACACGATTTTGCTATTGGTCGACTTATTGGAGAAGGAATTGAGATGCTTGTGCACTGATGAATTTAAAGATTACTTTCTTTTCTTTATCTTTACACTTTAAAAGAGGAACTTTAAAAATTACTATTCATTTGTGATTTCTCCCCACATATTACTGTTTCATATGTGGACTAAAAAAAAAAAAAGCAAGCCCATAGTTGTTGACTTTGAAAAGAAAAAAAAAAAAAAAAAGATTTCGTGAGTGGACCAAATCGATTGCTGCATGTCACCAAAACTGATTTCCGGATAATAGGCTACGATGCTTAATATGTTTCATAATGATTAATATACAATAAAATTGATTCCACTACGTGGTTTATCAAGCTTATAAAATTGATTTAGGTGCATGTTTGCATTTACCTTCTGCCAAGTTCGTTTGTGATACAAAGATGAATTGAAATTGAAATTTCTTCTGGAATATATATGAATTTTTTTTTTTTTTCCCCAATAAGAATACGAGACTTAAAATTATTTGAAAAATTAAACTATCACACTGGTAACTTTTTATAAATTGAAGAGAAAAATAGTAAAAGTAGAACCAAAGCCTATATAGGAAGAATTACTGTTGCAGTTGATACAATAATTAAGGTTGCATACATATAATGATCATTCACTAATTATTATATAATATACAACTTGTTAAAAATAATAACGCATTTCACAATGTTCACCATTCACGTCTGCAAATGATTTTTATTTCACTTCTAAATGATTTAAAAACCCTGACTTAATGAAATGGCCAACAAAGAAATTACACTAGTCAGAAAATAGAAATGTGATCAGAATTGAGATGTTCCCATGGTGGTGAAGACATAAATTACCAAGGTTTCTTGCTTCCTATTCTAACCACAAAATGCTAAGACAATGGTGGTTCAAGAGAAAAAAACGAAGACAACAAATTTATGAAGTTTTGGGTCCAACCTGGTCAATTCTTCCAACATGAAGACTCATTTTTCTATTCTTTATCTCTTTATATTACTTACACTAATTTTCAAACACATGATAATGTCATAGACATGGATAAAAGATTCCGCTAATTTGTTTGATGACACTTATTATTAGAGACAATATGGACAGAAATGCATCCTCAATGCAAAATGTCCAAGGTCTATATGTACTATTTTATCATAAAATGGATTTCAATTCTACTAATCTCTATTTTGTGGGAAACTTATCAAAATTACATGGGATTATAATGCAAGGTTGACATATTTGATTTATTTTATTGGACCTTACTAATAAGGATCATAAAATTGATCCTCTCTGAGTATAGAAATAGCTTAGGTGCACTTAGCTACATGATCATGGATTCCAAGCTACCAAAGATGTACAAAAAATTGAAGATGAACAACAATGTTTTGGACCGCATATATACGCAATAATTTATTGAAATCTGCTTCTCAAATCATCATGGACGCCACTCAACTGTTAACGAGATTCAACTTAAATCTCTCATAAAACAGAGATTTTAGTGTCAAATCTTGAAGGACATGATAGAAAATCGTGCGGGGTTAGGGCACCTCCAACCCTATCCCATTGCACCAAAATTCACAATTTTGCACCAAAATGGTTATATACCTTTTAGCCCTTCTCTTCCACTTTGCACAAAATTATGTTAAGGGCATTCGTGTCCATTTTTTTCATTCAACAAATTTTAATTAATTAATTAATTAATTAATTAATTATTATTATTATTATTATTATTATTATTATTGTTGTTGTTGTTGTTGTGTGCATTTGTAATAAATTATCGCTTTCAAGAAGCTGAGTTGGTTGAAAACGAAAATCATAGCTTTCAAGAATTCATTGTTTGTCACATAAATATCAAGGATAAAGATGCACATATTGCACTTCGAAATGTATTAGTTCATCACTTGTGGAATGAATATAAGAATTTCGAGAATTAAATAACAACACTAGTTCGACTTCGTACATTATGATATCAGGATTTAAAACGTATTGCACTATTTTTAATGACATGGTTTAATATTTTCTTAGTTGTGTTATTTCTATTAATTGTACTGCATTTTTTTAAATTTATTAATGAATTCAATATTTTCATTAATTTAACGTAATGATTTCTTTAGTAATTTATGTAGTTGTAAAATAAATAAATAACTTTTCAAATAAATAAATTGTTAAGAAAGGAACAAAAATGAAGAAAATGATTAAACAACATTCATTTGGTGCAATTTTTGATGTAATGGGTTGGAAATAATTTTCAGTTTGGAGCAAGATTTGAAGCAAAATAGTGCGAAACTTACCTTGAATTTTGGTGTAGGGTTGGAGGCGGGCTAAGGGAGCATATGATCTCCCGAAGCATATAGTACGTATAATATAACGACTTGAGTACAGAGGTCAGATCATTCAATTAGTATTAAGATTCAACTTAATATAGAAATCTTGAGAAACCCTTTAGATAGCCATGGGGTTAAGAGTGTAAATACTCTCTCAAAACAGATAGTATATATAATATAATGACTTAGGTACAGTGGTTGGATCGTTCAATTGGTATTATAATTCAATTTAAATTTCTCTTAAGGTAGAGGGAACACGATAGATAACCGAGAGAGTAAAAGGGTAAATACTCTCCCAAAGAGAACAATATATATGATAACGACCTGGCCACAGATGCAAGTCGTTAGAGCATATGCTTCTTTCCAATCTCTCCTATTTAATTATCTTGCAACATTGAGTTTATGGACCTACTTCTCCACCACCAGCATCTATAGAATGTGTGCCCATGGTATTCGGAGTTATTTCCATATAAACCAACAAATAAAAATAGGTATCCGTAACCATATATGTCCTACCTCATAATTAGCAAATTGAAACCACTTTTCTAGTCCAGATTTCTGCGGCTCATCTCCCACCTGAAATCTCTTTTCAAAGTTTTTCCTTCTAATCAACTGAAAATCAAATTTATCATAACAAATTCAACTGGAAGATAAATTTAATATTGCTAAATGAATGGGGGCAGAAGAATAAAAAAAAAACAAGTAGTTAGATTTATCATATATTATTTTTATTTGTAAGATAGGGCTAGAAAACCACAGCAATGCCAAGTGCAATTCCCTCTGCAAAAAAGAATGCATGGGCATATATATATTCATTAATGAAGAAGTATGAGAAAATTCAATAATTTTTCAACAAGTATACATTCAATGTAAATACACCGACAAATTCGTGCACCAAATTAAGCTCATCACACTTAAATTCTCAACTTCTTCCACCACCCTTATCACCCTATTTTCACATGAGTTTGCTAACACATTTGAGAACTCCCTTATAATGTCCACCCTGTGAGCTAGGCTAGTGGAGTTATGACAGAAAGGTGAGGGTAACACGGTAGAGAACCGTTGAGAAGCCTTTGGTTTAGAAACTCTGTAATAGTTATAGTGGAAGGATGTTGAAATATTGAGGAATGATTCTTGTAATTATTCTTGTGATTCTTTCCTCTTTTTTTTTTTTTTAATGGAGGCATTGTAGCTCTACATTAGGTGTGTACAGATTCATCATTCATATGATTGTAGGATCGACATTAGTGATCCATTGTTATAAATGTCACTGTACAGAATCATTCACATATGAATATAAGAAAATATTCTTCCTGAAATCTGATTTCAAGTTGGTATCAGAGCTACGAAAGGACCTGTTTCCTTCCCTTTTTTTTTTTTTTTATCGTGATCCATTGCCATCGTTACAATGAACAAGTCTGGCTCTGAAGTTTCTGGTAACAAATCCACTCCTATTATTATTCAATTCGAAGGTTCATCTTTCAATGCAGGGATTGTACTCAATGAGACATATTCTAATATGTGGTCTCAAATCATGGAGATGCATATTGCTGAAAAGGAGAAACTCTCCTTTATTCGTGGGAACTCACAACTACCCACAGAGAAAGATGATGGATATGAGAAGTGGTATGCATATAATCAAAAGGTCAAGAGATGGCTGTTGATGTCTCTGTCCCTAGAAATTATGAAGCAATACCTTCGCTTACCCTCTGCTCGTGATATTTGGAAAGCTCTCTCTAAAGCTTTCTATGATGGAACAGATGAGCTACAGGTTTTTCCCTTGAATCAGAAAGCTTTCTCTACCAAACAGAATGATAGAGTACTTTCCGTATACTACGGAGAATTGACTGGAATTTTTCGTTAGTTGGATCATCGTGATAAGGCAATCATGGAAAGTGAGAAAGATGTTGAATCTTATCGAAAATTAGTTCAGCGACAGAGGGGGCATATTCTCCTTGCTGGATTAGATGGTGACTTCGAACAAATCCGTTGTGAAATTTTGAGAAGGGAACCTATTCCTGAATTAGAAGAATGTAATGCACTGGTCCGTCGTGAATCTGTTCGACGCAAAATGATGAAGAACCTGAAAACATTGAAGCTTCAGCCATGGTGGCCCAAAATCGGCCTTCTCAAAATCAGCAGGATCGAACAAAGTCTAACCATCATAAGAATATTGTTGACAAATCAGCCTACAAATGCACACATTGCAATCAAACTGGTCATACGACGTAACTTGTGGGGTATCCAGAATGGTGGGATCATTACCGTGATCCACGAAAGAAGAATTCCAAGAAGATCTCTACTACTGCAGTTGTTGAAACAAAGACAGAGGATGATATTGCTGGAAAGGCCTTAGCTTTGGTAGGATCTGCAGATAATGGTGGTAAGATTTTAAATATTTCTACACCTGTTTCTAATAGTGCATGGATAATTGATTCCGGTACTACTGATGACATGACATTTGATTCTAGACAAGTCTCAATAATTAAACCATCCTCACAAAAGTTTGTTTCCACTGCCAATGGTACTTTAAGGATCCTTGCCCCTTAGTTATACTTTGAATTTAAATTATGTTTTAATTGTTCCATCTTTGAACCATAATCTTCTGTCAGTCACCCAAATAACCACCGTCTTATTTTGTGTCGTCATTTTTTGGCCTGACTTTTGTTTGTTTAAGGACATTCGAACAAGGCAGACGATTGGTTGTGGTATTAAGCTAGGGAAGTTGTATTACCTGGACTTGGAGTCAAACAGTTCAAATCAATTGTTTCAAGCTTTGATAGTGGATGGTTCTTAGGGGGAGAAGGAAAAATTTAACATTCAATTATGGCATCGACATCTGGGACATGTTTCTTTTGGTTACTCGCAGAAATTATTTCCTAGTTTGTTTGCAAATTTTAATGTTTCAAGTTTTCATTGTGATGTTTGTAAACTTGCAAAGAGCCATCGTGCTTCATTTCCATTAAGCTTGAATAGAAGTCGAGTTCCATTCATGATCATACATTCTGATGTTTGGGGTCCATCCCATGTCCCTACCTTGGGTGAATCACGTTGGTTTGTTACTTTTATTGACAATTGTACGAAGTTAACTTGGGTGTGCTTGATGAAGTCCAAAGGCGAAGTGAACTTACTCTTTCAAGTTTCAACAATTTCATAAATGATATGTACTCAGTACAACACATAAATTCAAGTTCTCTGCGGTGACAATGGGGGAGAATATATGAGTTCTGAATTTCAATAGTATTTAAAAGCTTATGGAATTATTCACCAAACTACCTGTCCTAATACACCCCAGCAAAATGGGGTGGCTGAGCGAAAAAATCATCACATTTTGGAAGTTGTTCGTGCTTCATTGATAGAAGCTCATATGCCATTATACTAGTAAGGAGTAAGGAGAAGCACTTATCTCTGCCGCACATTTAATCAATCGGGTACCTTCCAGTGCTATTGCTTTCAAAACACCATCCCAAGCTCTCACTGAAGCTTTTGTTTCCCCACCTAGTCCAAACTTACTGTCTCACATATTTGGGTGTGTAGCATTCTTACACCTTCATAAACATCAACACAATAAGTTGCAACCTCAAGCATTGAGATGTGCCTTTCTTGGGTACGCTACTCATCAAAAAAGGTATCGTTGTTATATCCTTCAACTCAAAGAATGTTTATTACATTGGATGTAGTTTTTCATGAAGATTCCATGTATTTTTCCTTCGAGTCTAAACTTCAGGGGGAGTACTAGGAAGAAGTTCAGACTTTAGACTATGATGTTCATGTTTCTATAGATGTTCCATCTAGGAACCAAGATATGGGTAACTTGGATACAAGTATAAATTTGGATGCTAGTGGTGATGATGATTTACAAACTGGGCCAATCAATTAAGAAGTGAGCGAATTGGATTTAAGTGATATAAATTTAGATCAAAGTGGTGATGCACACGTAGAAACTGAAGTGGTAGCTCCACCTTTGCCCCGAGTCCCTCGCACCACGGAAAACTAATACACCAAACCAATCGATTGTTGAGGATATTCCTTATTTTGTGTCCGAACCTGTTAGAAAATATCTACCACAACGTCACACCAGAGGTATCGCTAAACCCACATATGAACCCGAGCTTACTAGTAAAGTTAAATATCCCACGAATCATTATGTTTCTAACCACCGTCTGTTTGAATTAAATAAGTCATTTGTAAGTCAATTATCTATTGTATCTATTCCTAACAGTGTGCAGGAAGCATTAGCCGACCCGAGGTCGAGAGCTGTCATGAATGATAAGATAAAATCCTTGCTAAAAAATAAAACTTGAGAACTTGTTGATTATCCACTGGAAAGAAACCAGTTGGACGTCGGTGAATTTTTTTTCCGTGAAGTACAAAGCACATGGTACAATTGAACGCTTTAAAGCGAGACTAGTGGTAAAAGAATACACCCAAACCTATGTTGTCTTATTGACCATTACAACAATTTGATGTAAAGAACACCTTTCTACATGGTGAGTTGTCTGAATAAGTCTATATAGATCTCCCACCAAGATGCTTGATACCAGAAATACATAGTCAGAAGGTATGCAGATTAAAGAAATCATTGTATAGGTTGAAACAATCTCCAAGAGCATGGTTTGGACGATTCACAAAGTCTATGAGAGATTTTGGCCACCATCAGAGCAACTCAGACCACACCTTATTCCTGAAGAAACGGCGGGATAAGATCATTGCACTTATTGTATATGTAGATGACATGGTGGTCATAGAAAATGATCCCGAAGAAAGAAAGAATCTACAAAGTTACTTGTCCAGGGAATTTGAAATGAAAGACCTTGGTTCCTTCAAATTTTTCCTTGGAATTGAAGTGTGTCGATCTAATAAAGGTATCTTTCTTTCTAAAAAAAAAATATACCTTAGATTTGTTACAAGAAACTAGTATGCTAGCATGTCAACCAGTTGACACACCAATAAAAGAAGGTTTAATGTTATGCGTTAAGACTAATCAAGTACCGATTGATGAAGGAAAATAACAGAGACTTGTACGAAGATTGATGTACTAAGCTCACACTAGAACGGATCTTGCCTATGCATTGAGTATTGTGGGCAAGTTTATGCATGAACGCAATTATGCGCATTTTGAGGTATTTGAAGGCTGCTCCTGGCAAGGGAATTTTATTCACTAAAAATGTAGAATATCAAAGTGTAGATGCATATACTGATGCTGATTGGGCTAGAGCAGTAGATAAACAATCTGCTTCAGGATATTTCACCCTTGTAGGTGGTAACTTTGTTACGTGGAGAAGTAAAAAACAAAATGTTGTAGCACGTTCAAGTGCATAAGCTGAATTTAGAGTATGGCACTTGGAATGTGTGAAGCATTATGGCTAAGACTTCTCTTAAGGATTTGGGCTATCCGCTAAGGCAACCAATTCGATTATATTGTGACAATAAAGCAGCCTGTGATATTACTCACAATCCAGTTCAACGTGATCGTACAAAGCATGTGGAGAGAGACAGATTCTTCATTAAGGAGAAGTTGGATGAGAACATAGTAGAGTTGCCTAAAATTCGACCAAAGGATCAATTGGCCATATACTCACCAAAGTAGTGTCAAATCGAGTGCTCCCAAAGTTTTTGGGCATGTGTGATATCTATGCACCAACTTGAGGAAGAGTGTTGAAATATTGAAGAATGATTCATTCTATCCTTTTTTTTTTCTGAAGGCATTGTAGTAGTACATTAGGTGTGTACAGATTCATCATTCATATAACTTGATTGTAGGGACAATAACTTGATTGTTGGGGAAATAACTTGATTGTAGGATCGACACTAGTGATCCATTGTTATAAATCTCAGTGTACAAAATCATTCACATATGAATATAAGAAAATATTCTTCCAGAAATCTGATTTCAATTAAAGAGAGTCCAACTATAGAAGAAACTCCAAAGAAAAATAAGGAACCTAAGAAACGTATTAAATTGGAAGAATAACAAAATGTTTGAAGAAACTCACCCAATAGTATTTAAGATCTGCAATAACTTGCAGAAAGTTGATAAAATTAATAAAAATTCAACAGCCAAGATAATTTACTAAACAATGTTTTTGGTATCCATGGACTTCTGCTAAGAGTTATGGTCATGTGACATGACTTTTGCTACCAGTAGAAGAGCTTTTACAGGAAATTACCTTAATTTTTGTTTGAAAATTAATTTTTAAAAGAGTTTTCTATTCCGGAAGTACTTTTAGAGGAAACCATAATGTACCAACTTCCTGTAAAAGTCCTTTTAACTAAAAGAAGCACTTTCACAAAATTAGTCAAATGGATCCAAAAGCAATTTTTGGGTATCAAGCTCCTTTTGTCTTTTCAAAAGTCATGCCAAACGAACCCTTATACCTAATTGCAATGAGGCGGAGAAGCTTCTTTTGATCTGTATTTTAAGTTGTTACAGAACGCTTCTATAATCATATTGAAATCAGCTCAAATGAAATAGACGTCTGTCAGCCATGTTCATACATATAAGCAATAGTGCAAATATCAATTGACTGCATAAAAAATCGCATGCCACAGATTTTAACATGACAAAAGCAATATTCATCAACCAAATAAGCTGATAGTAATAACAAATTGAGGTTCCACAAAATGAAATAGCAAATATAACTGTCAGTTAAAATCACCAAATCCATTGAGTATTGTAATTTCTAATGATAAAAACTATAAAAATGTATTCACTTACCTCCAAATTATAATCAGGAAAATGAGGAGAAATGAAGTTTCAGTTATAAAACTCACTGATATGGGAATATCAATTTGGTCGCTGAAGAACCAAGCTATTTACGTATTGCAAAGTCTAAATTAAGTTAATAAACCCATTAATGGAAAAAACTTTCAGGACTCAAAAGCAGTTTTTCCAAATTTCTCTTTACTACCTAAAATCATAAAAGTTATGTCACTTCATCACACAGTAAACAGTTTTCACCGAAAGGTGGAATGTAAACAACAAATTCATAGAATAACTCAATACAAACACACATGAACCACTAATCATTAATAAAGAAATCAGTGGACCATCCAAATTCAGACAGTCTAGTGTCCCACCAATTCCACGTGGCAAAGCCAATTAAAATAGTAAAAATAAAACGAAAAACAATCAATTAGTATAAAACACCAAATTAGATCCACAAATTGAAAGCAAAATCCAGAAATTATAGGAAGAGGGGAATAGACTTACGAGAATGTTAAAGGCCCCTGCCCATTTATACAACTCTAACCACAACTAACAAATTCTATATGTGTTTATCTTTCTTGATTCTATCCAGTATGTACCAATTAGTTGTTAATAAGCACGAGTTCAACATATAAAGAGACTCCATGTCTTCTATTTATGTTTTTTTTTTTTAATAGAGAACATGACATAATATACGATCCAGTATCATGTATCATACAAGGTGATATTCGCAAATAAAACTATAAAGAAGTGCCTATACAAGAGCCTCTAAAAATATAAACAAATAAAAAATCTAATTTCCACGTGCAATATTTGTGTGAAATGTCTTCACCTATCTACGGATTCAAAATTTGTCTCTCATGTTAGGGTCCATCATCTCCATCTCCAATTAAGTTGCATATATCAGAGCACTCCAATAAACTACAAAAAATTTAGCTCAATTTAACAAAAAATTAGCAATGATTTAAACACTTTACAATATCTATTCTCAAGTGCACCAACTCTCAGTTGTGTTCAAAATGAGACATTGATTCAGGAATACATTATAGTATTAAAGGAAACAATGTTTCCGTGGATGTGAAAAGAAATCTGTAAGGTGCTAAAAGAACAGGAATTTTCAAGATCCACTCATGTAAACAACAATACTCTACTTTAATCTTATGAGAAGGAAAGCATTATGCACAATTAAAATGCATCCACTGTGCAACTTTTTATCTATCTTTGGATAAAAAGAACATAAAAAACAGATGAAATTGCATTTAACACGCACAAAATGTCCATCATCAATGGCTGTTCATGACAAAATACCATCTATATGTTTCTAGTCAACAAAATGCATTGTGTAACTGTGTAGGCTCATTTGTTAGGGAGGATTGGATTGTGTACAAAGCATGCATTATATTTATTGATGTAAACTTAGGTTTAGCTATGCTGAACTTATACAACGGAGATTATAACGATTTCAGAGCTATGCTACTTTGACAACATTATTTCCCTGAATTATATAATAACAATTCAACATTTACAAAGTGTTCTTAAAACAACATGTAGATATCTTCGTATTGGCCTTTGAATTTCAATTGTGGCAGCGGCCAAGTCACTACCAATGCTAGGCCTTAGTTTTGCACCATGTATGCATCATACAAATGGTACTTCCATGTAAATATCCTAGCCTATAACTCATATTCATTGAAATTCAATGTCAACCTCATCGTAATCCTTCCTCAACTTAGATCAACATTTTCACTAAATATTGTCATAAATTCCAATTTTTTTGACACATATGTTGGAATTAGAAAGACTAAATTTGATACCCTTCAGTTATATTATATACCTGATTATAAGTTTGTACTGACACTTGCTTTGATAATTGTAATATCCAGGTCTATCCCATCAACCTTACCAATAATACACATAATCGCACAAAGGTATATATTAACGTAATGCATGTCAAATAAAAGAAAAGGAAGAGAATTTACCAATATTGACGACTTCGGAACCCATCCTTGAAGACAACTAGAGGTCTGTGTGTAAAAAGAACACTCAACATTATTGTTCAACATTATAGGTGTAAAAATATATGCATTTCAAAAGGCTCCTTTCCTCTATGTGCATTGTGTAATCTAAAAACATGTTGTAGGAAATAATATGTGCAATTGCAAAATGAATTTGTACAGCTTATCCAACAAAAAATGGGGAACAAAATCAGTTTCATAAACTTAAAGTAACAAACATATTTCCAGCATAATGTTAACAGCAGCAGATTTTGAGAATCAAAATGTAAGCGTTCATAATAAATTAGTTGATGTTAAGCCGAGAAATTGTGCAAATCCATGTATATGTTCATCATAAATTAGTTAATTTTCGATATTAAATAATTTTAATTACCTCCTAATATTGAGAGGTCCTTCACCGGGGGATCCAAATCCACCCAAAATGCAAGTAGATACACATTTACTGGTACACTTCTCAGCTTTCTTAGATTTCGGCCGTTGGATCCTCACCTTCTTCTTGCAATCCTTCTGTTCAGGAGTACATACACTCGATAATGTTTGTGGTATATTCGACAGAGTCTCCTCCGGTTGTTGCGGCGGCGCCGCCTCAATTGCACCCGCCCCAACCACCACAGAAAACACGATTGCGGTAGCGGCCGCCGTTGTTGCAGCTACACTTATCCGATGACCATTGGTAATGCGTGCGGAGATAGAATTGTATCTATTTCGACATAGTATCGAGCATCCGCTGTAAGTTCCGCCATAGATTAGCATTCTTTTGAAGAATTTTTTAAAGCTTTTTCCAGTTTTCTTTTTCAACTGTTTTTATCCAAATTCCAAAGCCCTTTCTCTTTCGTGAATTTCAGCCCCACGCTTTGTTGGGAACTTCTCTTAATACGTGTACAGTTGGATTGATCATATTACATCATAACCGTTCGCTTCATTTACTGCAATTGCATTTATTTTTATTTATTTTATTTT
>CAIGRT010019604.1:0-15850 GCA_903798405.1 Fraxinus platypoda | reverse complement strand
CCCCCCCTCCCCCGCCCCACCCCACCCCACCAAAAACAACACACATCCCCCTTTAAAAACTAAAAATAAATAAAATGATATTCAAATTCAAGGAAAAAAGCAGTTGTCGTCTCTTCAAACTCCTGTTTCACATGTTTTGTAAAATTTAAATGTGCAGCTACTTAAAATTGATGAAGGGATATAGAATTTGAACGTGCAATAACAGAGATTGAAGAATGGAACTCGAGTGAAGAAAGACTTGTTTGCATTTCGCTTTCTTGCTGAATAATTACATTCAATGAGTATTTATAATACAAAATAAGAATCAAAGAATAACAGAATCTGAACAATACAAGTGGTTCCATAAAATCAGTTGTGCATAACAATTTTGTAACTGATTTTCCTTCTATCCCTTTTTCTAGAATGTCCAGCTGACTATCTTCTGGATGATTCCCATTTTGATGAGGTGGAGGCAGCTGCCAACGAACATGTTGATGAGTATTCCTTCCAAATTCTTCACTGTCCAACTCAGCTGATTTTCCCTCCATATGATGAGCTTCAGCTTCTCTGTCATTTTTCAATAGCCCCCCAGAAGATGGAGAGTATATGTCCATTACTCCCATCTTGAACATGCACGAATAGAAATTTTGAGAGCCTAAGCTCTTGGTAAGGATATCCGCCACCTGACTTTTGATGGACACATATTCAGTTGAGATGCTCCATTCTTGAATCTTATCCCTAATCAAGTGGCAATCTATTTCTATTTGTTTTGTTCTTTCGTGAAAAAAAGGATTTGTAGCAATGTGTATGGCGGATTTGTTATCACAATACAACTTTGGACTTTGTGGATGTGAAATCTGTAAGTCTTTAAGTAAGTAGCCTAGCCAAGTTAATTCACAGCATACATTGGTCATTGCCCTGTACTCATCTTCAGTGGACAAGCTAGAGATAACTCTCTGTTTCTTCGACTTCCAAGACACCAAAGAACTCCCTATGAACACGCAATATCCTATCACAGACTTGTGTCTGGACAAGCTCCCCAATCCGAGTCACTATATCCTTTGAGCTGAATTTCAAAGTCCACTGGATAGAATAATCCCTGCCCTGGTGATCTCTTTAAATACAGTAAGACTTTGTGTGGTGCATGTAAGTGTGTCACTTTAGGACCATCCATAAACTGACTCAACAATTGCACTGAATAGGATATATCAGGTCTCGTGATGGTGAGATACAACAATATCCCAATCAATCTTCTGTAGAGGGCAGGTTCAGGTAGAAGGTCCCCATCTTCTCTGGATAATCTAATGTTTTGATCTAAAGGAATCTTGGCAGGAGTTGATCCAATGGTACCTGAGTCAGCTAGGATATCCAAATCATATTTTCGTTGGCACAAGTAAATTCCCTTTGTTGATCTGACAACTTCAATGCCAAGGAAATATTTTAGTTTCCCAAGATCTTTTATTTTGAACCGATCATCCAGAGAACACTTTAACTGGTTGATCGTCTCTTCACAATTGCCAGCAACTATTATATCGTCTACATAGACTAAAATGTCTGTAAAAGAAGTGTCTGTTCCTTTGGTAAATAAGCTATAATCAACCTTGGATTGGGAGTACCCCTGTTCAATGATGAAGTTTGAAAGCTTCGAATACCACTGGCGAGAGGCTTGCTTAAGCCCATAAAGACTCTTCTTGAGCTTGCACACTTTTCTCCCTTCTTTGCCATGATATCCAGGTGGTAGTTCCATGTACACTTCCTCTTCCAAATCTCTATGCAAGAATGCATTATTAACATTAAATTGTTGTAAAATCCATCCCTTAGCTGCTGCAATTGCCAACAAGGTTCTAACTGTTACCATTTTTGCCACTAGTGAAAAAGTTTCGTGATAATCCAACCCTTCTTGTTGTGTGTATTCCTTCGCAACAAGTCTTGCCTTGTACCTTTCCATGGTGCTATCAGCATTAAACTTAATCTTACACACCCACTTATAGCCTATTGCTTCTTTATCAGGTGGTAAGTTGATAATCTCCCAGGTACTGTTAAGTTCAAGTGCAGCAATCTTAGCTTTCATGGCAGCTCTCCATTCAGGGGATAAACTAGCTTCTGGGTAGGTTTTGGGCTCTGTGTGTGAGATAATGGAGGTCACAAATGCTTTGTGTGGTGTAGACAATTTTTCATAAAATATGCTAGCAGCAAGAGGAAAAGGATTACCTGATTGTGCCTGTACCTTTTGATTTTTCAACAACTGAGATGGGTGAAGCAAAGTGGCCTGCTGGCATATAAAGTCTTGAAGATGTGCTGGAGCCTTTTTTTAATTTGTTTGACCTTCGAGGCAAATGTGTATAGGTGTTTTGCTCAGGTTCTGGTTCTTGTAGGGAACTGATATCAGTTTCATCAGCATCATTGGCTTCTGAACTAGAACGTAGAGGTACAACTATATTAGTGATCTGGGAATTAATGGTATTAGGATGAGGACATAGGCTGGAAATGATAGGATCTTTAGTATAACTAAGCTCATTTGGACTTAGCAAAGAGTCATGACAGCTCACTTTCTTAACTTTAAATGGAAAAACTGTTTCATGAAAGTTTACATTTCGAGAGAGGAAAACCTTTTCACTGTCCAAATCCAGCAATTTATATCCTTTAGTGCCAAAGGGGCAACCAATGAATACACACCTCCTAGCCCTAGGGTCAAACTTATGTCTCCCTTGAACAAAGTGGCAAAAGCCAAGCATCCAAAAACTTTGAGGTGATCATAGTTTAGTTTAGTTTTGAAAAGGATTTCGATGGGGATTTTATGATTTAATAGAGGAGTGTGAGTTCTATTGATTAAATACACTGCTGTTAGGACACAATGATTCCAATATTTTAAGGGAATGCCACTTTGAAACCTTAACGCTCTTGCCACGTTTAAAACTTGCTGATGTTTTCTTTCTGCTATGGCATTCTGTTGTGGTATTTCCACGCATGTTGTTTGATGTATAATGCCCTTTTGTAGATAAAAATCTTTCATGATAAACTCCCCTCCATTATCACTTCGAATAATCTTCACTTTAGTTTCAAATTGATTTTCCACCAATGTGCGAAAATGTTGTAAGGTAATGGTGGCTTCTTACTTTAGTTTTAACATGTAAATCCAAGTGCATCTACTGAAATTATCCACTATGGTTAAGAAATATTTAGAGCCATCATGACAAATTTCGTTGCAAGGTCTCCAAATATCACAGTGTATTAATTCAAAATAAGCATTGGTTTTGTGTTGGCTATTAGAAAAGGGTAGCTTGTGTTGTCTTGCTAATGGATAAATATCACAAGGCTGACTACTATGTGGCTTAAGATACGAAGAATGACCCAGCCTATAATGCCAGAGGTCAAGTGATTCTGCACTGTAGACATAGGCTAGAGCACTGGTTTTTAGATAGGGCATTAGATAGAGCTGAAGGAGAGACGTCTTCTTGCGATATATGGTAGAGTCTTTGCTTTACCTCACCCATTCCAATCATTGTCCATCTCAAGAGGTCCTGGATATAACAACAATCAAAGAAGAAAATAAGGCAACAATTCAGTTCTTGAGCCAATTTTTTGCCTAAATCAGGTTAAAAGAGAAATGAGGAACACAGAAAACATCACTAAGTGTGAGTAATTTTGTAACTTTGGTTGTCCCTATATGAGTAACTGGTACCACTTTCCCATAAGGTAGAGCCACTGTGGATGAGATGTCAGCTTGAATGGAATGAAACAGAGATTTGGAGCAGATAATATGATCTGTTGCTCCTGTATCTAAAATCCATGGAATGTCACAAGTTTTACGGGGTTTAGAAGAGAAGGCAGACAAAGAGAATAGACCAGACATCTTATAATCAGAGGGAGAGGATGCAAGCATGCTTTAAACATTGCTAGCTAAATGAGTAGAAGTTTGAGTGCTTGAAGCATCTTTCCAGTGAATGTCCTGGGATCTTGTAGTAGATACAATATTAATCATCTTTCTTCTGTGGTCCACCTGACTTATCAGTATAACTCCTACTTATCAAGGCCATAGAATCATTGCTCGAACCAGTATTAGATATCTCCTTCCTTTTCTCTTCATGTAGGATAATTGAGTATACTTCATTTAGGCTGGGAAATGGCTTGATTAATAAAATTTGAGCCTTTATCCCTTTGTAAGAGTCATTGAGGCCCATTAGACTTCATAACCCAATCTCTTTGCTGATTTTCAACCACTACTTTCAGGCCTCCACAAGTGCAATTAGGAATGAATTCATAGTTCAATAATTCATCAACTAACGTTTTCAGTTTAGAAAAATATGTACTCACAGAATCCTGGTTTTGCAACAAAGTGGTGATCCCTTACTTTATCTCAAAGATCCTTGGTGCATTTTGTTGAGCAAAATGTTGCTCCAATTCCAGCCAAAGCTGATGAGTAGTCTCAGCATAAATCGTGCTGCACTTGATGTCGACTGCCATTGTATTCTGCATTCAGGTTATCACTATATCATTGCACCTCAACCAATGTTCAGTCAGGGGGGTCATTGGGGTCTAATGGCTCACAGATAGTGCCATCAATGAACCCCGGCTTGTTCTTAATTCGCAGTGCTCTCTTCATAGATCTAGCCCATGAATGGTAATTGTTTGAGTCAAGAATGTGTGTGACCAGCATTGCACCTGAACCATCACTGCTACCAATGTAGAAGGGACTAGTGGGTTGAGTTGGATCATGAGTGGGGAGTATCGATTGATTTTTGTCAGCTGCTGGAGGCAACTCATTATTATGGGACAAAACATTTCGATTGCTTGATTGTTCCATTTTGTCTCTGATACCATGTAAAATTTAAATGTGCAACTACTTAAAATTGATGAAGGGATATAGAATTTGAATGTGCAATAACAGAGATTGAAGAATGAAACTCGAGTGAAGAAAGACTTGTTTGCATTTCACTTTCTTGCTGAATAATTACATTGAATGAGTATTTATAATACAAAATAAGAATCAAAGAATAACAGAATCTGAACAATACAAGTGGTGCCATAAAATCAGTTATGCATAACAATTTTGTAACTGATTTTCCTTCTATCCCTTTTCTAGAATGTCCTCTGGATGATTCCCATTTCGAAGAAACCTCACCATTTTTAACCCAAAAATAAACCCACTGTCCATCCAACTGTAACTATAGCCGTCTGAGAAAAAGATTTTCGATTTAGGATGTTAGGAATAATTTATGTTAGAAATCATCGTACTGAAACTGAAAGTGCAAGTGTGAGTAAAGGGTTTAAGCGTTTTTGCTTTATTTTTGAGCTTCTCTGTTTGCGGGAATTTGTGATTATGGGTATAATTGAGAAATACAGGAAGGATAATAGAGTTTGTTTCAGGTTTGATGAAGCGAAGAAGACCATGGTTCACGACGTGTGTTAGGCTGCCATGGAACAAAACACGAATACACGACAAATGAAATGATGCTAGGTATTGTTGGATGCTCACTTTTTTTTACACCTTTGCACTGTAGCTCATTTTAACAAATGAAATGATGCTTGTTGATGGTGAAAAATGATTTGGCACTTCTTGATCAATTTTGTTGGAATTTAGTCGTGTTTGACACTCATTATTGGGAGAAAATAGAGTTTTAAATAGTAATTTTTAAGTGAATGTGTGATTTAAAAGTACAGAAAAAATTTTTAGTTTACATGCAGAATATTTTATTGTGTGAATATATAGTTGAAAATGAATATGTAGAAAAAAATTTGAAAATAATAGTTGTCAAACATGGCTTAAATAGATTAATGACGTAATAATGTTGGAATTTGTGTATTAGTGATACATAGAGATTTCTTAGTTAGTTTCTTTTCACTCGTCCCTCATTCCTTTATTTAGGTCATCAGACACGAGTTTTTCATCTTAATTATGTCAAGTTACGTTTTTCGACTAGCTAAGTATATGTCGCTCTTGAAGGGATTTGATTGACTGGAGAATTCGATGAAGAATTGTTATGATACATAGGCCTTATGCCTGCGGCATAGGTCTTCTTGACTTTCTCTAGATTGGTGGGTTTGGACAATATTGTCGTTAAACGGAGGGGCACTTTGTCGTGTCATGATAATGTTTTCCATAACGTTTCATGCAGTTTGACTCCAACCTCTATCAATGGGGCATTAAGTTGACTTTCGAGCTAACATTTTCAATTTCTCAACAAAAAGGTTAATTTGATCAAGTCAAGGCTGATCCTCAACTGATTTGACGTGGATTTCAGATCGATAACAATATGCACTAGAGCATCTACAATAGTTGAGTGTAAATTACTATCTCCAAAATTACTTTTGCATTTTTATTTACATCTCAATGGATTTAAATTCAAATTATGCTCCAATAGAAATATCTAAATCCACTTTTTGCCTCTTGTGGATGAAAAAAGTGTAAATTTACATCTTTCTACATTTTCTGCCCGAAAAATGCAATTTATTTCTCCTTTACATCTCTCCAATGAAAATGTTTTCTACCACTTTAGAGATTTAAATCTCTATTTTACACCACCATTAAAGATACTCTTACAAGTGATATTATTTTTGGAATAGCACGAGTCGAGGTGTTGAGCCCCATAAATGATTAACCTAATCAATTTGATAGTTTAGATTCTTAAAACTCTGGTTAAATTCATTGTGGTCAATTAATATCTAGCAAAGTTGCATTTGAGTTAATAATTTTTAATTTGGTGCAATCAGATCCATTAGTTCGATTAAACTTGATGTGAATGTCTACATTCGATTTGATCTTCTTCTTAAGCCTCTCTTTAATTCATCCCCTCCGAAACCCATGAAACCACGATACTTATTTTCGAATCCAAAGTCGTTATCAACTCTGTTGAGACTATACACCATTACATAGGCTAGAAACATCTCGACCAACCATTGGCAATTAGTACTAGAAACAGTGTTGGTGGATGGGACAACGCCAATAGTAGTTGTTACGCGTTTTCCACAACATAAATTATACCGCAAATGTACGGTATCAAATTTTGTAATATAAGCTCAAGTACGTATGTCGAACCCACGAGAATTAATATATTTTTACTAAGTACTATATTTATTTTAGCCTCTATTTTATCTAAAGAATCAGATTTTAGAATCAATGTTTTTATACTAATCTAAAAATGGATGTGGTGGCAACTTCAACTAAATAAATGCAAATTATACGAGAAAGTTATCAAAGTGAGAATGCCTATTGAATGATTTCACCACACTATCAATGATGTTTCTCAAATTATATAACTACTTGTATCAATTATCCTAAGTTTATAACCAAGAACACTAAATTAATTCTATTTCCTCTCTCAAGTGCCGAATAGAATCTATCTCTATATTTTAATTTCAATATCTCTATTCCGAATTAAAAACAAGAAATATTTACTTCAGTGGTTCTTAAGTGGAACATACTTCAAAGATTTCATACTTTCTCTCGAAACCTATAAAATCTAGGTTGTGTTATTATTAGATCGCGCCTAAATTTTCTTCTCTCGAGTGCTGAAATTTAAAGATCTAATCATTCAATTATTGATCAGATAATTGGAAGTAATGTGCAAAAATCAACACAAATAAACTTGTGAAAAAAACTGAAAGAAATACTTACATTAATATCCAAACATATTTCAAGTTATGGCAACATCAAACCCTGGATTAGAAATTTAGAACACGATTAAAGAAATACACATAATCAAATTCAATATCCAAAACATGGATAAGAAAAGAAATAAAAAACTAGTTTCGCTCTGGAATTCTTCTTCTCGTGGTTGCCTCCATTTTCTCCTAATTGATCTTGTGCCTCTCGCTTTTTTTCCTAAGTTTATAACCAAGAACACTTAATTAATTCTATTTCCTCTCTCAAGTGCCGAACAGAATCTATCTCTATATTTTAATTTCAATATCTCTATTCCAAATTAAAAACAAGAAATATTTACTTCAGTGGTTCTTAAGTGGAACATACTTCAAAGATTTCATACTTTCTCTCGAAACCTATAAAATCTAGATTGTGTTATTATTAGATCGCGCCTAAATTTTCTTCTCTCGAGTGCCGAAATTTAAAGCATCTAATCATTCAATTATTGATCAGATAATTGAAAGTAATGTGCAAAAATCAACACAAATAAACTTGTGAAAAAAACTGAAAGAAATACTTACATTAATATCCAAACATGTTTCAAGTTATGGCAACATCAAACCCTAGATTAGAAATTTAGAACATCTAATTTCTTTATGTGTATTAGTTTAAGTTATAGGTTTTGTACCTATTCTTTTCTTTATTTTTTGATCAAAGCGAGACCTTAAGAAGAAGAGCACCAACGGAGGTAAAAGAGGATTAACTAGAACACGGAGAGCGAAAAAATTGTTGAAAATCCCCCTTCAAAGTGGTCTCTAGGGTTGTACTTATAATATCTTGGTGTCTTGGAAGGGTTGGGGTCGAATTGGGCCAAGAAAAGAGTCCAACAAAATGAAAAGAAAAACCTTCCTTGTCGACTCTCGTCGACCACGCCTCAGCGCTGGACTCGCAGTGCTGGAGCGTATCTTCCTCCGGCATTGCGGTGTCGAATCTCTGTCTTTGCTGCTTCTTCTGGAAGTACGGCACCAAGGATCTATCCCTTGGCACGACTAGGCGTTGCAGCGCCGAATTTCTGTAATTTTTTTCTTCTTCTAGCTTTGGTTAATTTTTCTTCCCTCATCCAAGATCAATTTTAAGTCTCTTCCAATTCATTCACACTCATATACTTTGTACGCTTCAAACTCGCCGTTTTCACCAAGTTCCTAACCTGTAAAATAATACGAACACACACATCAAAACATTATAGATTGCTCAAAGACAACCAAACTATCAAGTTCAGTGGCATTAAAAATAATGAGTAAAAATTACTCATTAGAAGTGTTGGTGGTATTGGCAAAGGACGTGGTGGCACAAGTGATGAACCTATGATTTTTGGGGCCTGATAAGAACTTCATAAATTAGTCTACCCTCCTTTCAAATAATAATAATAATAATAATGTAGTATGCATGCAAAATCTACGTGCACATGTGCAATTGATCCAACAATTAAATACG
Organism: Fraxinus platypoda; assembly: GCA_903798405.1. Classification (NCBI taxonomy): domain Eukaryota; kingdom Viridiplantae; phylum Streptophyta; class Magnoliopsida; order Lamiales; family Oleaceae; genus Fraxinus; species Fraxinus platypoda. The sequence goes on along the minus strand of CAIGRT010019604.1, from coordinate 6,795 downwards.
TACTAACAAAAGCCAGTATGACCCGACAAGAGTTAAATACGACAATGTAATCAATCATATAAGCCAACAAGGCCAAAATTATATAAGCCGACAAGACTTCAATCATTTCCAAATACGTTAACAAATAAGCAAGGGCAAGCCACTGCTTACCTGAGAAATAGGACTTGAGCAAAAATTATGAAATGACACAATGCAGTACTTTGAGAATTCCACCATGACAACTCACATTCCCTAAATAAAAATTAAATGTGAAGGTAAATATGTATATAGTAGCAATAGCTTATAGCTAAAAGAAAGAGGCTAAAATCTGAGGATTCAACAATTCAAGAAATCCCATATAAAAAAACACTAGTTTGTAGAAGTAGAATAATTTGCTCTAATAAAGTTTTCAATATGCTTCAACAACGGTAAAATTCAGTTCTTATCTTTAGTCTTGATTTCTAGAAGAGCAAAATCTCTAGCCTAGATGTCTAGAAAGTCCAAGTACCGATGAAACATGAAAACAGTATCTGTATCCTGAGGTGTGAGAGAGAAACGATTTTTATATTATAGAAGCAAATAAAAAAGAAATTATTTAAGCAACTCAATTCTGCCATAGCAAACACTCTTCTTGGTCCAAAAAGTGACGAGCAAAATGTCACTGGTAGTAGGAAGCCTAAGACATGGGATATGGTTTAGGATGATGTTAGGAATTTAGATGCTAGTGGGCTCAATTTCCCCAAAAATAGAAAGAATGAAAGATACTAAAATTTGAGGCTCCCTCTAATGTTGGGCCTGAGGTGCTGGCCTCACTCGCCTCGGCCCAAAATCGGGCTTAGCACAGCACGTGGACGGAATACACAGGGGAGCCCATAGGGAGTCCAAGAATGGAGATAAATAAATTTGGGAGAAATTTTTCACAGTTGCTTCAGATGCTGCTTGAGCATGCCCAATTGGAAGAAAAAAAAAATTGTATTTTCAATCTTGGAATCTACGAATTGAGGTATTTTATTTTCTTTTGGGTTTAGATAATGTTTCTAAAAAGGAAAAGCATAATCTTTATTGCAGAAGGTACATCATGTAGTGTGAATGGTTCCCACGATGGTGGTGGTGATAGTGGTGGTGAAGGTGGAAAAGAAAGATTTTTTTTTTCAAACTTTTATTTATTTTTAGTTGTTTTAATTGGTTGATTTCATCAACCTTATGTGCTATATTCAAAAATTCGATATATTTTATTGTGAATATGCCACAATTGTCGTGCAAATAAATAATAATAAAGTGTTAGTTCGGTACGATGTAGCTTAAAATATAGTTTTCAAATTTAAAAAAAGGGATAATTGCAGCAAAAGTCCAAACCTTTAAAACATTAGCAAACTTTCCCCAAATCTTTGATTTGTTGCAGTCGTCACTTTTAACATTTCCAACCATTGCATGTGAAACCCTTTTGGATGGTTTCCATCAATTTTTTCGTCGTTGACCCTAAAAATAAGTTTGACCATATTTTTAATCAATTAAAAGGGGGCAAAATGGTAAATATCTATTAAAATAATTAAAATTGTTATCTGATCCCTGAATGATAATTGCAACCAAATGCTTGAAATTTAACAAATTTCATATGAAGCCCCCGTCCCCAAAATTGATTCAACTAATGAAAGAGATGGCCGTTGAATAACCCTCTTCGACAAAACGTTGTCCTCCGAAATTGATGAAAGAGAGGCCTCCAATCAATGACCCCACAACGCCTCTCCTCGGCGGCCCCTCCCCTCTTACGCCCTATGCACGGGTGAGATTCTGTGACCACCAGCAATCTCAACTTCTTCAGTGGCTGCTGCTGAGCCCCTGACCCACTATAGCCAGACCCACAACACAAGAAAAACTTCATAATTACACACAAAACAAACCAATAACAAAAAAAGATTAGGAACAACCTATGAGTAATTATTTTCTCTACGAAAATGGTGATTATTGTTAGCCATTTGATTTTTCTTTTCTTCTTTTGTGCCTGTTTAATATGTGTGTTTCTTTCTTTGAAAATTAATTGTGCAATTTGCAATCTGGTCTTTTCTTCTTTAGTGCGTGTTTCATGTGTGTGTTTCTTTCTTTGAAAATCAATTGTGCAATTTGCAATTTGGTGTTATTATAGATGGGTGGCTTGGCTTTTCAACAAAAGTTTTGTTTGTCATTATCATATAATCGGAGTTAATGCTCCACCAAATCTCAATTTTATTACGTGCGATGTCGGTTCAGTTGAATCAATTTTATTCCTTCGCTTTTTTCATTTCTATTTTTCTTTTTCTTTTTTGTGTTCCTTTCATGGAAACAGAATGTATAAACATTATACTGCATGAGAAACAAATTAATGGGAGAAAATTATAATACCATATCTTCACTCTAAGTTAACCCTCCATCAGGATATACAATGAATGTTATCTTATCTAACGAGCTAATGACAGGTTCCAACTCGTCAGGATTATGCATATCAGATACAACTTGTAATTCACCAATAGTTTCCTTGTTATCTGCGGTAACAACATAATGCATTACAAATGTTGTTGGAATTTGGTTGAGTAAAATCAATAAAAGTTGATTTTCTATCAACTTCGACCAAATATTGTGATAGGTTCCGATAGTCAAATCATGCAAGTGAATACTCGTCAATTAGATAATCGTAGTATATTTGGAATGTCAAAATCATTTCTAAATGAATGAGAAATTGAGGTCCAAAGTTAGAAGAAACTCACTTATATGAGTGCTCGAGATTCAGCCTAGCGCACAACGAATGGCTAACTCACTGCTATGAGTGCTCAACCGGTATTCCGAGCGAGCAACCTCACAAGTTATTTCCCTTCGTTAAACATGCTGAATTTGGGGTGCATCTCTCCGGCGACAACCCCTCATCTTTTATTAATAGGACCCCTTTGAAAGCTAGAATTCATTCCATTTCAGATTCTTCTCTTACTTTGCATCAAAAACACTCCAAAAAGATTGTTTCTTTGCTTTAAAAAAATCATCAAATAGTAGAGAAAAAACTCTATTTTCGAGTTCGCCGTTTCTTGTGATTTGAAGTGTTGCTATCACGAGAGTTAATCGTTGTATCTTGGAACACGATTATTAATCCACCATCGGTTCCAGTGTGGTACAAATTCGTCTTAAAAACAAAGAGTTCAACTCTTGCCTTGATCTTATTGCACCCCATTCTGTCATTTATGTTTGTTCAAGGTTTGTATCCATTTATTCGTGTCTAAATCTTTATTTGAACTACGGGTGAGGTTAGTAAAGTTTGTGGTAATATTGTGGTTTATTACTAAGCAATAAGGAAATCACTTTACCATCTTTATATACAACAAATGTCCCATCACTTCGGTTAAAAGGGTACATCTTTGCTTATTTTAGTAGTATTTTAATAAGTCGAAGTTTTATTGTTAACCTATAAAATATACTCCCACAAATACAATCCAACTTGTTCACTGGATAGATAGTGTGTAAATGTAAGAGGTAAACAATTGTCACATCAATTCGGTTAAAAGGGTACCATCTAAAGCAACAAGAAGACCATATTATTTTATTTTATGTGATACAAGGGATCTGAACTGGAGTTGCATTTTAGTATCGCAATTTATGCAGAGGAACACATTTTATTTGTCAGAATAGATGCCTACCATTGATTAATCAAGAATGCATCTCTACCGTTGACTACGTATATAAAAGGATGTCATCTTTCTCACTGTAGAGTTAACTTAAACCCCAGACTTCTCTCTCTCCAAAAAGTGGTGCCTTCTCTCTAGAGATCTTCTTCTACTCTCTGTAGTTTTCTTAATGGCTTGTGTTTCTTGAGTAAACAGTGAAGCGTTGTGAAGTAGTGTAATTCATTGAGGCGAACATATCTTGGTAATAATGATGTTTTCTTTGAATTTTTTCATATATTTTTTCTGCGCAACAATCCTATCATTTTGCTACCACAAAAAGAGATATTTTTGCTGCACGAAAATTCTAAGATTCTGCTCCATATGGAAGATGTAACAAAAAATTAGTGCAACTTTTGATATAAAAGATATAGGGAAAATGAGGTATACTCATATATATGGTTTTCTAGTTGCCAGTTTAGAAAAATTCTTTTATTATAATATTAACACTAGTTATTTTTTAATTTGGTCATTTATATTTTAGGCTTATTTTATTGTTTTAGGTTTGTTTGCTTTTTCATAATTTCATATATAGTGATCTTTGTCATTACTAGAAAACCTTGAACTATTTATTAAATATTCATGGGGAAACAGCTTAAAGGCACACTTAAGATCTATCTAAGGCCTATGTGGAAACACACGAAAATGGTGGGAATTAGCTGTCTAAGATCTTTCTAAGACATTTTACAAATATAGCCTTTGCCCACAAAACTAGTATTGAAATAGGAACAATGCTACTCGTACAGTTTTTTTGACAGCTTTGATACATCCGGAGGTGGAGCCCTTGATTTGAGGGGTGAGGTGCATGACCTCAGCATCTGTACCCTGTACAAGCAGCTTAATTCTTGAAATATATACTGCAACGTAAAAATTAATGAGTACCCACAATACCCATGCACAAAAGATAATGAAAGTCACCTTTAACTTGGCTGCTGTCAACTCCTTGAAACTTCTGGCTTATTTGCTCAGAATACAAAGCACCATTCTCTTTTTTCCTAAAGCATATTATTTGAATCAATTGACATCAAGAAAATGAATAAAGGTAAACTTAAATTAAACAAACACATAGTTCTTCCTTACCTTTTCGCTAATTTTAATTAAGAATGAAATTACTTTTATTTTATTTTATTTTTATCAAGACGAGCATAATAAACTCATAATGTTTCAATAAGGAAAGTAGTTCAATAAAAAAGAAGTACAGATATACAAGGACAAAGTCTGTGAAAAGGACTCTATAATATATTTGAGAAGGTTCTTGAATTTTTTTCCCGTTAATACTGATGTCTAGTACTCTTCAAATTCAATCTACTTTACTGAACATGGCATGAGGGTCTTTCATGCCCCTTAGTGATAGAGACTTATTCATCAACGTTAACAGGGCCAACTCATACAGTAATTGACATTTCATCTTCAACGCAGACCAGATTTTTCTCCCTCCTGATGATGACATTTCCTTTTTCCTCCATTCTGCCATGTCTTGGATTTTTTTCCTCCCATGCAATCATGTTTGTATTTGGTCTCATCTGCAATTCATATGCTTCTTCATTTGCTAAGATCTCAATATTCACAGTTTCATCTCCATTTCGGCATGAAAAGAAGCCATGTTGTTAGTTCAAATTTGTAATTGGCAATGTCTAAATTCTGGCAGTTTCCGTATTTAAAATCATGAGTTATTGAGTTGTAATTAAAGTCAAAATAGTATAGGGTTAGTATTGTAGTCCTTGGAGGAGTCAAAGAGATCAAACATGGACCAAGGAGAAAAATTAGTGCTCGACCTCCGTCACCCCATCGCTTGAGTGGCAGAGTCACCGCTAGATGCACATAAGGGATTTTGCTCGAGCGGCAGATTGAATTCCAGGAACCCTAATTCGTGTAAAAAAGTGATACATTAATCCATTTTTTACCCCCCCCCCCCCCCCCCACCACCCAAACACTTCCATTATAAATATACAAATGTAGTCCGTCCCAAATATGGATTGAATCAGTATTTCATATAAGAGATCATATTCTTGAGGATCCAAAACACATTCAAATATTCAACCACGAGATAATTGATTCATAAAATCATCTCAAACATTGTTTCTTTACTGGTTGAGCCTTGTATTCAGTCAAGAGAACATACTTTGAAGATCAAATTTATATCCATAAATCTTTTACCTCAGTTACAGATCAAAATACAAAAAGATCATTTGATCAAACACCAAACAAAACCCCACCTTCACCTCTAAGCCTTCAGAGTTCTAAAGTTAGGAGAAGATGCGCTTAGAGTTCCAGCACTCTAGAACGAGTTTGTTGTTGGTGATCCACACAGAGAGATCTATTGCTTTTGATCTTTACATTTATGTGATTGTTTAAGCTAGGGTTAATTGGATTGATTACATTAATCATTTAGAAACAATAATTAAGTGATTTGTTGTTTGTTATTGATTAATTTCGCATATTTGGGTCTAAATATTCATTCAATGCCATCTAAGGAGAGGTATCACCTATTTATAGAAAGATACATGTTTGTCTTGAGAAAGAAATGCTACTAAAATGATATTGTAATTCCAACTAATTGGTTCACGTGCATTGCGCTTCATCACACATTCATCGTGGCTATACAAGGTTTTATTAAATTCCAGTTTTAGCTTTCCACATGGAAAACTTTTTCTGTGTAAAATTTTTCAGTTGAAACCCCTTCAGAGGACCGGATCGAACTGCTTTGGTCCAATCCTTCTAAATAAAGTATTATTTGCTTATTTTAGTTTTTTACTAAGTTATAAGTTGAAGTTTTATTGTAAAGAATATACTCCCACAATCCAACTTGTTCATTGGACAGATAGTAGATGTAAGAGGTAAACAAGTGTATAGTTCTTCCTCGCCTTATTGTTAATTTTAATTAAGAAAAGAAGTTACTTCTTTTTTATATCCAGAAGAGCATAATAAATTCATCGTGTTTCAATATGAAACATCGTGTTTCATCGTGAACAGGACTCCATAATATATTTGGCAAAGTTGTTGCATTCGTCTTCCCTTAATACTATTGTCCAGTATTGTCCAAATCCAATTTACTTTACTAAACAATGGCTTCATGTCCCTTAGTGATAGAAACTTATCCATCAATGTTACTGTAGACATAAAAAAATAAAAT
>CAIGRT010019584.1:0-15050 GCA_903798405.1 Fraxinus platypoda | reverse complement strand
GTAGCGGCGGAATTGTTCCACAATTGAACTGATTTGCTAGCATTTGCATTCTGGGGACTCGCCCGTGTTTGTTGTCTACCCAAATCTTGTATAGCTTTCAACAAATCCCTGATGATCGTTGCTTGATTTTGTTGTTGTCTCGACATTTTCTTAACACGATTAAAATTCTAATTTAGGAAAAGTCTGATAATGCAGAAATTAATTATAAAGTTAATGGTAAAAAAAAAAGAATTAAAATTTTTCGAATATAATGTCTGGTTTTTAGAAAAAATGAAATCCAATAGATAACTGAATAAACTTTGGCTAAAGGAATAAAACTATCACTAATCTCTATGAGTCCTAAAAATAATCTTTTAGTGGAGCCTCATCATTCAAGGTAATGCATGACTCGGGCTCAGAATNTAATCTTTTAGTGGAGCCTCATCATTCAAGGTAATGCATGACTCGGGCTCAGAATCTGTAACCAAATCGATGATAGGGTCTTCCGGCTCCGGTTCGACTTCCTCTTCTAGGTCTTCCTTAGGGTCTTCTTCAGGTTCCGCTCCGGCTCAGGTTCCAGTGCTAGATCTTATTGTCTGTGGTTCCACAAAATTATGATATCCTCACAATATCCTCTAAAATTGATCTTGTCCCAGTCTTCAGACATATAGAGCTCAAAATCCATATCTCTCACGAAATAAGCCACGTCTCTCCATTAAGGTTTCATAGTGTCTATAAGATGATAAATTGAGATGGTTGTCCCCTCATCATATCCGAATGATCTTGCTTGCTCCCACTTAAGAAGAAAATCTTCAACATGTTCAACAAATGTTCGATCCCATCTTACTTCATAATCCATGTAGCTCTCGATAGCAATTTGAGCACGTTGCAGGTATGTGGGGCTATTTCCAATCATCCTAGTTACTTACCAAGTCCTAATCATGTGACAAGTTAGCAATTTGAGGTATGTGGGTCTATATCCAATCATCCTAGTTACTTTCCCAGTCCTAATCATGTGACAAGTATAATTTCAATTATACTAAATCCTTGGGGTGACAATTTACTTTATCGCATAAACAATATTTTAAAAAAAAAAATTCTAATAAGTCAAGCAAAGTAAGCATACTTGTACATTTCATAGTAGCAAAATGACTTATAATCATACAAAAATATTTCATTTCTTACCTGTGAACAATTGGAGAGTGGTCGAATGGTGAGCGTCACGTGCCAATGATTCTTTATAATTAAAACTTTACATTATCTCTAAACTACTAAATTTTTTTGAAAAATACTGTATTTTTTTTTTTAAGGTTTGAAGTATTGTATTTCATCTCATCAATTTAAATAAGCACAATCAAAAGGCTTCCAGATGAGGATGTGGGTCACAACGGACCACTTAAATCCCAAGTTCTTCTTAGATAGTTTAGATCTTTTTAACAAAGCCTTTTAACTTTGCAATTATGCAAATCAACAAAACTATGACAATAGATCGAACATGACATCTCTTTAAATGTAAATTTTTATACTTGGTAAATTTTTAAAATATCAACAAGGGCGCTAAAAAAAAAAATTTCACGTGTGAAACTTAAACTATGAGCATTAAATCATAACAATTTAAATTCCAAACTACTATTATTCACAATTTATCTTTTACAACCAAAAAGAAACAAATAAATAAACATATATTTTCTTTGTTCACGGTAAAACACTTTTTTTTTTTTTGTCAATGTAAAAAAATTTTATTTTCACTGTTCACTGTTCATGTGAATAGTGACATCTGCACTGTTCACGTGAACAGTCATCTTTTTTTTTTTTTTTTTTAAACTCAAGTTATGAAAAGAAAAAAATATATATACATATGGGTCTATAGGAAATTAAACCTAATTATCTGATACCAAGCTGTAACGCCCCAAATTTTATTGATTTAAATTTTGAGGTGCTACCGATATCATTTCATAATCATACATAAAGCGAAAATATTTAATTGAAGATTTAAACTTGAATAAATTTAAGTATTCATAATATCCAATTAATTCAATCCAAAACATTAAAGCAGAAACTTTAAGCGTTAAATAGAAATCTAAGAAATACTAATATCTAAACATAAAGAAAAATTATTGTTGGTTTCCTTGAAAATATTTTACTTGGCAACCCGCGCACCATTCAGCCACCATCCACATTGAACTGATCTAACATGAAAAGTTAAAATTTTGAAGGAATGAGTATTTTAAACCCATGATACGTGCGTCCAAAACAATAGAATAAATTTTTAAACATAAATTTACAACATTCAATACCATCATTTCATCAAGAGCAATCAGAGATCAATCGAATGCTCTCTAACACATTTCTGTGCAACATTTGAGAAAACCCGAAGAAAATCTCACATTTCATTTCATTTCATTAAGACCCGCAGCCCGCAGGTCAATTAGCATTTCATGAAATAAATTACGTAGATAAATCATAATATTGCAAGGATATAACAACTTACACAAAGTATCCTACCTTGTAAGATCAAATGGATTTTTGAATCTAGTATGCTTTGCACGTTCAAAACTTTTCTCAACTTGGTTGCTGACTTTAAATGTGAAAGGAACGAATGAGCTAATATGAATAAAATCAAAGTGATTCATCATTGAACTTTGTGTCTCTATTTATAATAATCAAATGAAGAGTCCCAATGCATGTAAACCTTTATCGGGATTGAAGTGTATCCCCAAACGTTAATAACTGAAACAGTATCTAAACATAAGATAAATATGTTTCCAATTATGATAGAATTCAGATAAATATCATATTTTATTAGTTTGCAAAGTACATAAACACACGTGCACCTGCCCTTATAGTGAATGTGATTAACCCCAATTAAATAATTTTAAAAAACACGTGTTCTTGTAACTAAAATATCTTAGGCCTAACCTATCCAAATTAACTTTTTCTCGAGTCTAAAATGCATAATTAATTACGAGCTATCCAACGAGTATAATATTGATGTACTAATTCTAGCTTTATTGGAAACTAAGTATTTAACCCAAATAAAGTTGAATTAACATATGTATCACTTTAGTCCACCAATTTCAAAATTTAAATATATAGCATATAGCATATAGAATAAAATTTTGGGGTGCTACAAATTCAAACTAAAGGACTTAGGGATCTTAAAGTATTTTCTGGGACTTGAAGTAGCAATATGCCCTAAAGGAATTGCTGTGTGCCAGCGCAAATACGCATTGGAAGTGCTTGAGGATACTGGATATTTGGGCTCAAAGCCTGTATAATGTCCCATGTTGCAGAACATATAGCTGACTAAGGATGAAGGAGAGTTAATTGATGATCCAGGAATGTATAGGGGGTTAATTGGCAGATTGCTGTACTTAACTATCACAAGGCTAGATTTGTCCTTTGCAGTGTAGGTTTTAAGTCAATACCTTGAGTCCCCTAGAAAGCCTCATCTGGATGTTGTACATTACATACTCAGATATGTGAAACGAATACCAGGACAAGGTCTATATTTTACAGCAGATTCCAGCCTTGAACTTAGAGGTTTTTGCTATGCTGATTGGGCCTCTTGTGCAGATACCAGAAGATCAGTCACATGTTTCTGCATGTTTCTTGGAAATTCCTTAATATCTTGGCGTTCGAAGAAACAACATACCATTTCGAGGTCCTCAGCTGAAGCAGAATACAGGGCTATGGCTGCAGTAGTCTGTGAGATAATTTGGCTCAAGAAAGTGCTGGCAGATTTGGGAGTAGACCATCCTAAGACAGCTCTTCTATTTTGTGATAACTAGGCAGCATTACATATAGCAAGTAACCCTGTCTTCCATGAAAGAATGAAGCACATAGATTTAGATTGCCATCTGGTAAGGGAGAAGGCACAATCAGGTGACATAAAAACCATACACTTGTCCACACAGAATCAATTAGCGGACCTACTGACGAAAGCATTAGCAGGAGCCAAGTTTAAGACCTTATTAACCAAGATGGGTGTCTTTAACATCCACTTTCCATCTTGAGGGGGAGTCTTACGGTGCATGGAAGCTGATATATTTATTTGCGTAGCCAAGCCTCAATTATGAGTTAGTTAAAGTTGTTAGAGATGCTAAGCTGTCAAAATACAGCTGGCTATTAGCTTGCAAGTGATTATGTATATATATACTCTTGTAATACTCTTCAATTACAATAAGAAAATTTCATTCACGTGCATTCTCTTCCTCTAAACCTGTAGAGCATATTCTCTACAATTAGGTATAAGATTCTACATCTTCAGTTGGAAGTTAAGGTCTTCAGTTACATAGAACCAACTTTGACTATCCATTTGAGGGTCTAGGTTTAGGTTGTCTGTTAAAGTCTATATTGGTGATATTTCAATGCCTTGGTAAAATTTTCAAGGCTTGTAAAGTTTTTGTAAAGACTTTTTCATATTTATATTATACTAGTCGATTATTGTACAATAGAATACATTTTCGAATAATTTATCTATAAAATTCATTGAGAACTTTTGACAACACTTCGTCCTAATTTTGATTTCCAAATTACCTTCAGAAGCCAATGCATCACCCATGTTGACCCTCTCGATAGGGACCAACATCAGACCACAACAAACTCACCAATATAGCCTACAATAAACACGTAATGATCGAAACTTCTTCTATAGAAGCATGTGGCAACCCTGTTGTTTCAACACAGAGTCAACAAATGAGTACATCGTTTTGCAACCACCATAGAAACATACATTTGATAGAGCTTTAACAATGGACATTAAAATTTCTTTGTACGGTTTATGGTCCTCGTTTTGAATCTTCAAATATGTAGATTCTTCAACTCTCTCTCATGTTCGGAATCTTAAATGCCCATATGAGACTGCTACAACATCACTCGTCATCATCAGGCATAGCAATATAAATTTGTTTTAAACTTGCTGTTGTCCAAAATATATTATTTTTTATGTGCACAACGGAATTATGCCAAATATACAGAGAAAGAACAATAACCACACTAATAATAACAAAAATAAATTACTTTTTCTGTTGATAAAATTCGATGGGAGCAAAATTTTGAGTTGATGTCAATCTTCGCTAGTCAGCGATGTGTCAAAGGAATCACGACGGAGTTGATTGAAAAAATCCGTGGACTTAATTGGTAGTAATGGAAGCTGAAGGATCAGAATTACAAGAAAAAAAGATGCAATAGTAACATTATAGCAAAATTGGGAACTGAACTGAACATTGGTTGAAATTAAAAGCAACGCGTGTGCGAATAGTTAACTGGAAATGGCCGACGTGGGTGCCCCGGCTCTGTGAAATTTCAATAGTGAGCAAAAAGACAAAATGACAGCAGGGACGGCTTGGATACCGGCGCGAGCGCGCGAATTTCGTTAGGGATTTTTCTAGCATTTTTCGGCTGCGACAAGAATTTTAATTTTAATTGAATTCTTTATGCATTTGGCATGATTTTTCGACTTCCATAATTACAAAACTTAGTCAAAACATTGAAAAACTCTCTCTAGCCTCTCGATACACAATAATATCATCAAATTCTTCAAGAACAAGAGGTCAATTCTTTACTTTTGAAAGAGAGAAGATCAATTCCTACCAATAATTGAAGGCCAATTACATTAAGAATTTGAAGAATTCAACAATTGAATTGAAGAACAAGATTTCTTACATTCTTTCATGATTCGGGTAATATTTCTTCATTATTCTTCTTGTAACTTTTATAAAATCATACTAGGCTAGATCAATTTTTGTATTGAATGAAGATGAATCTTATTGCTTATTTATTTTAATTCAATACTAGTAGTATAACATTTCTTTTGTCTCTTGATTATTTTTACATATCAATTGCATTATTTAATTATTTGATCACTAGATACTCACAATAAGTTAGAACACGACAAAATTAATATATGTGCAATAGATGTTAAGAATAACATTTATTGCATGTGCAATCATATTAATAATTTAAAATTTAATATATCATATTCATTCGAATTCGGACTAGGAATATATTCGAATTGTGACTAGAATGGATTTAATTTATCTTGAAAAAGAAAGTTAAATGCATTAGCTTTATCGATTTTCAAGAGTTCATGAATATAATTAGATTACAAATCAAGAATTGAAATAGATAATAATAAACGAACTCGAAATCCAATACAATCATCCACAATTTGATAAAAATCTAACTTTTACAGATTTTTTAGATTAATTTAGAATAATCAACATCAATAACTCTTTTGTGTTACATATTTTGAATTTCATACGAAACTAGTAAAGTTGAATTGGATTTATTCCCTGCATGACGATACTCTTAGTTCATTTAATCTATTACTTGTCAGAAATCCCATACATTTGTGGGATTTTAACAAACAATTTTTTGGCGTCGTTGCTAGGCTATGATTTACATGTCTAATCTCTTTTGATTTGGCAGAGTATGCAAGATTCTGAAGAAATTGAACTCCTAACATTGGATCCCCGTGATCAAAAGAACCTTCAAACAACGAAGATGAGAACAGAGAAAAGCAAGAGAAATGACAAAAAATCAATATCAAACTCAAATTCAGTTACCATCATATTCGCAAGAACAACAAGATCCACCAAGAGCAATTTCCAACTGTGGAGAAGCTCTTATGGATTATTTAAATCATATACCCACTCATGTGTAACAAGCTCTCATTTATCCACCCTTTTGACAAGTCAACTTCCACATTAGGCCTGACATCATCAACTTATTTCAGAATCACCATGATATCGAGTTATCTAAAAATCAACTGAAAATCCTAGAACATATTCAAACCTTCTTGATGTTTTGCAAGGTGATCAGTTACGAAGGTATGTCAGCTAACGCTTTTCGACTACGCCTATTCTCTTATACTTTAAAGGTAAGTGCATGAGAATGGCTAATCACACTACTTTTTGGGAGTATCATTTCATGGAATGACATGGTACAAAAATTCACCTTGAAATTCTTCTGCCTTCTCGAGTCCATTAGATCAGAAATTACATTTAAACAAAAAAAAACTTGAGAGCTATCCATAAGCAAGGGAAATATTCAAGGATTATTTCAAAAAGTGCACGATCTAGACATTCCTAAAAAAGCAAAGTTCTAGATATTCTATGCAAGTTTGCATCCCGAATACTGTACCATAGTCACGCTTCAGCAGATGGATCAATTATGGACATACCCTTCGACAATGCCTTAGATCTTTTTGAAAGAATTGCAGAAAATCAAACTAGGTGGCCAGTTGAATGGGAAATTATGAGGAAAATAACATGTATTCATAGTATAAATACAATGGCAGCATTGGCACCCCCAGATGGAAGTATTAACAAATAAATTGGACAGCACCAGCTTGCAAGGGCTGTAGGACATATCATATAACTACAATATGTCCTTTGGTATCCACATCATGTTAATCAGAATCAGAAGGTTAGTTGTGTATAGAACTTTCAGAAGCAATGGAACAACTATTACTCCAACATGTATAATCCGGGTTGGAAGAATCATCTAAACCTCTCATTAGCTAATAATCAAGGTCATGGATTAGATTCAGGACAACACACCAGGATCTTAGCAACAATAAGAGAAAAGTGGGTGTATAGGCAATTGCTCCAACCCACTAGTTTAGCTTTCTCCATAAGGTCCTACTGACAAAGACGATGAGTTCTCACATACTTTGAAACCTTTTCATTGTTGGAAGACTTATTGGCTCAGTACATTGCAAAGACTGAGACTAATTTTCAGAACCAGTAGGTTGCAATAAAAAAATTGGAAACTCAGATAGGGCAGATAGTAGCTGCATTGTCCAACAGAACACGTGGTACTCTACCGGTAACACAGGAAAACCCATAGTAACAAGTATTAATAGTTGAAATTGTGAATTATGCAATTATTGAGGCATCATACTATTCGAGCTTATGTGCCGCCTATTCTATTTCCTCAAAGGCTTCAAAGATAACCTAAAGAGGAACAAATCCAGGCCATTACAACTAGAAACGAAGTTCAATTGCTAGAAATCACTATGAAAACGAAAGGAACCGAGGATAATTAGGTACCTACCATCGACGAGGAACAAGTTGTTTAGTTTAAAGAATCAACAAAGGTTAATCAAGAAGAACAATCAGACAATCCACATATTAAGGCAAACATTTATGTCAATAAACACTCATTTTCATTCACATTCTCTTAAAGGTTGCATAATAATAAGTTGGAGAAACATTTCAGAAGTTCTTAGATGCCTTTAAACAACTTTACATCAACATTCCTTTTATTTATGTCATTATACCAATTCCAAATTATACAAAGTTTTTTAAGGAGATGTTGACCAAAAAGAAAATGTTGTCAGTAAATGAAACAGTAGCTTAGACAGAAGAATATAGTGCAATCATACAACATAAGCTCTGTTCTAAACTAAAAGAGTTTCACTCTACCTTATTTTATAGGAAATTTTCCATAGGTTACATGACTTAGCCCTTGTTTGGCCCTCATTATAATAAGAATTTGGGAAGAATATATTTGGATTAGAAATTTTTTGAGAATGTGTAATTAAAAAATAATGAAAATTTTTGTGTTTACGTATAATATTATTTTATTAGAGAATGTGTAGCTAATAAGAAGAAAGATGAAAATGAATTATAAATTTAATGGGGGTCAAACACGGGCATAATTGATTCTGGAGCAAGTATTAATCTGATGTCACTTTCTATTTATTGGAAATTAGGATTGGATGATCTAAAAGCAACATCAATAATCCTATAGCTGGTTGACAAAACAAGCAAGCATCCTTATAGAGTGGCTGATGATATATTCATCAAAGTTGGAGATATGTTCTTTCCAGTTAATTTCATCGTCTTAACATAGATTCTCAACATATGCCATTAATTTAGGGACGATCATTTTTAGCAACTGCACGAATACTAATGCATTTTGAAAAAGGTGAGTTATTTTGAGAGTAGAAGAAAAACAACAAAGCTTCACAGCGAATGCTCCACTTATGCGACCACCGAATGTTGAGGAGTGCAAAAAAGTAGACCATTGGGGAAGTTACAAGAAGGAAGAAGGTGGATTGGTTGGTGTTCACAAAAATATTTTTCCAATTACAATCATCGCAAGTGTACGGTTCATTAACAAGTAATAAAGTGGACTTGTTGAGACTGAGTGTCGTCCTACAAGGATTGATTAGTTCTTTTAATTATCGTGACCTTAACCGAAACAATAAAAATGATAGTGTTTGTTTTGATGAATTTATAACTAAGTTAATGATGCATATGCGATTGAATGAAATTTATATCGAATGCAAGTTGAAGTTTTTTCTAATATATAATGAATGTACTAGGATCACGAATCCCTATATAATAATCTTCATTAAACTTAGTTCTACACCGTAACGTACGATTGAAATATTGAAGAATCAATGGTCCTAAATTATTTAACGGTGTATCTTGAGTAACGCTAAACCTATTCCAATACGTAACTCGACTATATTTCTATGACGGATGCAAACATACTAACATACAAGAATGCACGAGTTTTTGTAAGCACTTAAATATTCACATAGGACATAGCCATATATTTATATCCCCTATCGGACCCTATGATGATTTATACCGTGTCGAACCTATTCTCCTTCTTTCGAATGCATGAAATACGCTACCAAACTCACTCAATTACGTATACAATAATTATGGAGAAAATAAGATCATATTATTCATTCAAATGTCCAAAACGTGTTTTTGGTGTCAAGAATTGAAAAACTAAAATTTAAGAATCATATTACATAGTTCATCTAACCCTAGTACAAAATTAACATAGTCTAGCTTGGTGGAATGAAGAAAATCAGAAAAATAAATGAAGAACGATATCACCAATTCGATTCTTGAGTTTAATCTTCACTTCGTAGTGTTGCTCTTCTCGTTTTTGCCTTGTTTCTTCTTTAAAAACCCTTCTGAATCTCCTCCCCCCATGTTCTGAATGACCTTAAGGTTTAAATACGCATCCCCAGATTTGTTTCCATAAGTATTTTACTCGAATAAGGAAACCAGATTTCTTATGTCAAAAAGCAACTATGCGACCGCATAGTGAACCCATATGTGACCACATAGTTCTCAAAAAAGTCTCACTGGATTCACTGAAGGCACCTATGCGACCGCATAGGATTGAAGCTATGCGACCACATAGCTTATATCTTTTTCCAAAATATTGCAATTTGGTCCTTGAACTCCGTTCCACATTTCTCGACTTCTTTTCCCAGTTCTTCTTCAAACAATACTTCATTCCTTAGCTCAATTCGACCTAGCCATCTCCACATGTTCAATTCCTCCTCTGGGTCATCTTTCGATTATTTGCATCTTGGTCCCTGAACTTTGGTGTTCTTTCGTTTTAGTCATTTTCACTTTTTTTCTCATAATTTCCGCTACAATCATTAAGTTGTTCTGCAGTACACAAATTTCATAGAATTAAGCTGTATTTCAACATATTTATCAATAATTCTCCGTGTTTGTAGCCCAAAATAAGTGTGTAAAATGCACTTGTCAATGTAAGTGATGTAAGACTAAAAACTCTATTTTCAAACTATAGCCAAAACATCGAAGTCGCTATTGACTATAAACAATCACTTATTAGGAGATAACCCAATTTTTTTCTTTTATTTATTTTGTGTTTTAGAAAATAGATTAGAAATTTGTATCCCTTTCAGTAGTTTAGAGTATCCTTATCCCCATATTTCCCTTTAGGATGTTTTAGAACTTACTATAAATTGTTCCATATTATGTTTAATCTCTATTTATTTTGAAGGATAATGACACCTAAACAAATTGGACAAGGGAATATACATAGCAAGTGATCTATCACTTTCATGAGTCTTAATCAGAGGACTAAAAATGTTCCATATTTTCCTTTCGAATATTTGCTATCCGAAAAATGAGTTTTAATCTCTGACTAAAAATCTGGAACATAACTTGTGGAGTTGGAAATTAATTTGGGAAAATCTTTTGATTATATTTCACTCATTTTTGACTTCTAATTGTATCTAATTGACTTCCAACAAACTTCAATTATTATTTTGTGGTCCGAATCAACTATGGATATTTGTAATTTGATCCCAAACTATGAATTTCTAAATTTTTTGCCCCTTTTTCATTCCTTTTGTCCAATTCCATCAATTGCGTCGAGTTATACCTAACAAACGAAATTAAGATCTGATTAAGCCATGAGTCATCAAATTAAATTATAATTAATCCCATTTAATGGTCTATATAAGTGCATAAGATACACTTATCAATCTGTATATCAAGTAGTAATCCATAAAGGTGTCAAAGTACCCGCGATCGCCTTTCTAGGGTGTACTCATAGGAATGCACACGTTAGAATGAACTAATTACAGAAAATCATTGGTTCTATATCCTTTAGCTGAAACCAATCTCTTGGTCATCTTACCTTCAAGACAGGATTCACAAATTGAAGAGGTTCCACCCCTAAATCACTTAGGACCATCTTTCATCAACCTGTTAATCCTATCTAAGCTTATATATTCAAGCCTCAACTGCAACAGTAATGTTTCATTTGTCGAACATTTGTTGTTTAACAGTAGTGTTATAAATCACATCAATCGCTGAGTTTAATGTAAAGAGATAAATATGTGGCATAACAAAGATGTATTATTCCAGAATCTGTAAAAGAATAAATCATCAATAAACAAGAAACATAAACTAGTTTCAGCTTCAACATGTGGGATAATCATAGCAATCTCACATTACTAAAAGGAAAAATAAAAAATTACTACAATTACTAAAAGATTAGGCTTCTTTACCAAATCTAGCAAGAATAATCCCTCTTACCAAGTCTTTTGATTTCCTGATACCTGCATCAGCCCAACCCATGAAGTTATACAGTGATAATAGTAGAGATGTGGTAAATGTAAAAGATTCAAGAAGTTATCCACGAGAAAAATACATAGAACGAAAATACTATCTCTTAAAATAGTTAGTCCATCGAGGAATGCGATGGTTTGCAAGATTTCTTTTGAATAGAACCTCGTTGCTCCCTCTGCCTAAAGATTACCAACTACTTGTTTTAAGGCTCATATTGAAGGCATGGGAGTGCGAGACATGTCACACACATTTTGGGACAAGTGGGAGATTGTTGGATTAGGTGCCTAATAGTGTTGGGACATAACTGTAATTTATGACATTTTATTTTATCTATTAATAAATATTGGTTATTAAATTAGTTATATTGTTTATTACATAATTTAGTAAGTGATTAAATATCATTGATAGCGTTGTGACAATATCAATTATGTACTTACATAGAGAAATAAAAAGATATAACTTATGTTTCAATCAAAAAGGATTTGTCCTAAACCGGCCAATAGAGGTTGTCACTCTATTTAGGTCAAACGGTCAATTATTCTATCAATTAGAATATGCTGAACGTGAAGATTATCCGTGGCTAGTAATGACACTAGTACACTAATAAATGCATTTTATATACTTATTTGGGGTACAAAATATGGACAATTGTTGGTAAATATATGAAAATACGATTTAATTCTATATAAATTATGTTTTGTAGGATAACATTGATGAACATGGTGGAATTTCGGAAACAATTGAACAAAAATGACTAAAATGGAAGAAAACCAAAGTGCACATAGCTGAAAGATGACCTGGGTGCACAAAAGATGAACAATTGTTGGTAAATATATCGAAATATGGCTTAATTCTATATAAATTCTGTTTTGGGAGATAACATTGATGAACATGGTGGAATTTAGGAGAAACAAGCGAAAAAGAACTAAAATGGAAGAAAATCAATTTTGAGGGACCAAAGTGCAAATAACCGAAAGATGAATCGGAAGAAGAAACGAAGATGTGAAAGAGTCAAAAACTAAATGAGTGAAGGAATAAAGTGCTGGAAGAAGAAGAAGCGAGAAAAGAAATCACAAAATGAGAAAATGAAGTTTGGGGGACCAAAACTCAAAGAATGAAAGTCTGCTTGAGCTATGTTACAATATAGTTCTTTTAGCCATGCGGTCGCATGGTGTGATGCATGGCCTTCTGGAGCTAAAATTTGTTGAACTATGCTATAACATTAAAATGTACTATGTAATAGCATAGTATATTTTCGGAGGAAAAAAATTTGGTTTCTTTATATGATTCCAACTTTTATGGAAACAAATCTTGAGACGTCTTTTAAAGACCTAGGGTCGTCCAGAAGTGGGGAGAATTCATTACAACACATTCTAAGAGATTTTGGAGTATAGAAGGAGGCAAGAAACACTAAGATCGATTCCAAGACTCGAAAATTCAATTCAACATTTATTTGGGTGATGTCGATTATTCAATATTTCTTTTGTTTTCTTTTCTTCTTCATAACATGTTAGGCTAAATTTATTTGTGCTAGGAGAGCGATAGACCTTGTAATATGAGTTTTTAATCTTTAGTTTACATATTTGACATTGAAAACACGTTTTTGGATATAGAATGATTTATATGATTTTCTTTTCTCCACAATTATTGCGCACGGTAGTTGTGTGAATTTGGTAGCTTATTTTATGCATTCGATAAAAGGAGAATATGTTCGACATAATGTAAATCGTCATAGGGTCCAATAGGGAATAGAAATATACCACTATACTCTATGTGAATCTTTAAGTATTCAAAAAAAATTTCATGCACTCTTGTATTTCGTATTCGTCATAGAAATATAGTCGTGTCATGTATGGGAGTAGGCTTAACATTACTTGAGAGAGATTGTTAAATAAAATATGAACATTGATTCAACAAAATTCAATCGTGTAGTTAAAGTGTAGACTTAAGGTTAAAAATGATTATTGCATGTGAATTCGAGATCCTGGTGCGTTTGTCATTTATTAAACACGTCAATTTGTATTTAACACAATTTACATTTAATTTAGTTAATTTGATCATAATTACATAAGTAGATTATATTAGTCATAATTTTGTCACAAACAAACACGCTATATTATTCATATTTCTTAAGGTCGCGATAATTAAAATTGAACTAAATCAATCTTTGTGGGATGATACTTGGACTCAAATCCACTTTATTACTTGTTAACAGTACACTTGCGGTGGTTTTAATTCGAAACATATTTTCGTGAATATACACATTAAATGTGTATTGAATTGGACCAAGTAAAGTGTTGATTAATTTACAGAGGGACCATTCTAAGAATTTAATTGCACGTGACTATTTTATTTATTATCTTAATCCCCCATGGAATAGTGTTGGTATTCATGGACTTGAAGTTCTTTGATATTCCAATAGTCGAGATAAATTTACTAAGGTTATTTCTTGGTATATTGGGAATTGATAGAAATCAAAATAGTGAGCACGTATTAACGTTCACAGTTCATCATCTTGTTCGATAGGTTAACGAGTCCACTTGATTATTTTCTTGGGAGAACAATTTAAATATGAGCTCAGTATTTGATGATGCCCAAACCATTAATTTCGTAATTCCATCATGAAGAAAATGTTTAAGAGAATGCGAAGTGCAAGTGCTATAATAATTAGAAAGGCAAAACTGTCATTTTGTCCTAATCTAGTTATTAAACGTTTGGCAGGATGATATATACAGATGACAAGTCAAGAGTATATAAATTGCAGTGAAGTAATTTATGTTACTTTTGTGGTTTTTATATAATACTAGTTTCAACCCGTTCATTGCACAGGGTATGTTATTTTGAAGGTGATGTCAGCGTTTTAAATTTTATGTAATTTGGACTTGAATATCTGATTTTTCGTATCTCAACTCTAAATAAATAGCATATTATTCATCAACTTATTTCTTCTCCATTGAAAACAAAAGCAAAGTTCGAATTCACACAGAGTACTCCAGACCTTGATATATTATTCATCACCTTATTTCTTCTCCATTGAAAACAAGAGAAAAGTTCGAATTCACACAGAGTGCTCCAAACCTTGATAAATATATGATTTTCCCTATCTCAACTCCGAATAAATCACATATTAATCTCTTCTTCATTGAAAAGAAAAGCAAAGTTCAAATTCAAACAAAGTACTACCTTTTTCTGCAATAAATA